>JARYHS010010530.1:0-181409 GCA_031002005.1 Vandiemenella viatica
TGGCACATTTCAGTTGATCCATGGTTCAATCTCAATTACCTTTTGCCCTCTGCAATTGTAATTAAGGATGTTGTTAGGTCAAAATTGGAAAATGCTGGGGCTGTCAGCTATAAAGCCACAAGTTTAAGAATATGTGCTGAATGATGTACTCTGAAATACTTGTACCTACATCTGCATTATAGGCTACTCTGCCATCCAGTCTGAAAAAAAAAAGATATATCCTACTTTCCAGATTTATGGAGTGGGAAAGCCTCCAACCTTCATGTACTGTGATAAGGCATGGACATTCACACCCTTGTCACTCATGGTTTTACCATGCTTGAATAACTTACAATAGATGCTAACTACTATAGCACACGAACAGATAATCAGCCTTGTTTGTTTCACATGTGGTTGTTTCCATGTGTGGTTCATAACAATCTGAACTTTGTCAAGTTCACTTATTTCAATGGATTTTCCTATATAGCAGATGTTTCATCACAAGAATGACTCACAGTGCATCTCAGCTCAGATAGTTTTCTTACTGCATGACATATCTGCAGTGTCACCACACAGCATTCAGTCTAACAGTGTGCAGTGGTCACAATGTAATGGCTCATCAGGGTAGATGAGAATGAGAAGATTGAAATTATGCAAGAAAGAATGATAGTAAAACAGTGGTGAAATGGAATATCTAGGGATTTTGGATGCTGTGGAATAGATTGACAGGTGGAATGCGCCAACAGAAGCCATAGGCTATCATAAACAACAGAGTTACTAGACTACCAGGTAAATAGCATAAGTGCATAAAGGAACTTTGAAAATGATGGAAAGAAGGTGTTTGGATTCTGAACAGAGCTAAGAGTATGGAAGTGGCCAATAATAAGGGGAGTCCACTAATTGATAGAAATGATAATAGATCACCTATGTATGATGGAGTTATATGATACAGCTAAGCGAAGAAGAAGAAAACAGAAGGGAAAACTATACTCTGCCTCTGAATAGCTTCACTGAGTAGCAACAAAAAAGATGATTGCATAGGCTTCCACAGTTGTTGTCCATGTTATCTTGGTTGTCCGGATGGAACCACATGAACCACATCAATTTTTTGAAACCTGATGTTTCAGTCATTGTTCTGTGGCTTTCGTCAGAGGACTACCATTCCTCAGATAGCTGCCATCTATATATAGCTTCCAAAGCCATGTTAATTATTTGGATTGACATCAGTGGAGTTTCCGCTGCCAGTGTGGGCCGGTTTGATGGTGGCTTTCATCCCATGTTTTAACCAAATATGGTCATGCTTGCTCAGAAAAACACGGGACACAAGCCCATATCAAGCTGGCCATGCTGGCAGTGGGAAATTCAGTGATGTCAATCCAAATGATTAACATGGCTTTAGAAGTTATTTATAATCAGCAGAAATCTGAGTCCTCTGACAAAACCACAGAATAATAGCTGAAACATCAGGTTTAAAAAAAAAACTGATGTGGTTCCAACCAAGATAACATAAACAAGATTTTAAAAGCCCTACATGATGTAGAGAATAATTCAAAAATGTGACAGAATAATTAACAGACTTCCACAAATTAGAACCAATTAATCTCTATTGGAATTTACATTCACCTCTAGCATGCATCATGGTGTTAGTTTCCACATTACATTGTTAATCCCATTATGTGGTAGGATTACTAGGTTAGATGAGATGGCTGTGACATCACGGGATTGAGCAGGTTGTCAGAAACTCTGCCACGAGGTCAATAAGACAACACAAAATTATAATTATTTAGTTACAGTTACACTAATACTCCACAAGCTCAGACCAAAGGAGGTGTAGATAAATGTTTATCATCTCTTTTAACTACATTTATACAATGCCTGACAGAAGCAAGTAAAATACCTAGAAGGAGAGGACAAACAAAATTAAACTTCTCAGGCAGAGAGGGTAATGGTATGCGAAGTTATTTCAGTGATTTTAAAATTGAGTCAAATTTACCGAGATACTTCAAAGTACCAGAATACTTATGACTATCACATTGCACCCACTCTGGCATGGATGTATGTACTAATTCAGTTGGTAGGAGTTGTAAGCACCTTAGAATTTGGATAAATTCTAGTTTTCATAGCTACTGAGCATAAGGGAGGGAGTAAGCTTCCCAGTAAACATTAAATTTTTCAATTTGCTACTACAGGACATGTTAAACCCGTTTCATGCAGAAACCGATACTACAACCCAACTCAATAAATATTTAGATTTAGAGACAGTAAAGCCACTCAGCACGCAATATAAGCTCTAAATAACATTTAAACTAACCTGGAATAGGGTAATCCGTTATTATCCAATTTGTAAACAATCAATTTTTGTTATGTGATAATCTCACTAATTCTTAACACTTTTCGATGCAGTAAGTAATTTTATAATAATAATAATCCAAAAGAAAGTTAGTTTCAGTAAAATTCCGTAGTTTCAGGCAGTAGAAATAACGTAAATAAAATTTTAAACACTTCATCCAGCACACATTCACTTTCAACATTTTTTGCCACATGTTTTCGATAATTTCCAAAACTAAAAAGTAAATTTCCTAAAAGACCAAAAAATCAAGTACAACATATCAAAATTTCAAAAAATTCCATGCAGTAGAACAGATGTTAAATAAATTTAAAGTTATTTCGTCACTAATCACAACGTGGTAGTATTCAAAATTTATTTGTGAGTAAACTAAGCCACTTCCGTGAATAAAACAACTTTTAAAACACGTAACTAAATAAGGAAAAAATTCAGCTAATAACACTTGTTCGATATAAGTAGCACTTTAATAATTATGAACTAGAAACCAAGTGTCTGCTAAACAGTTTTAAACCAAAATTTTGACAAACTAATTTCTTTGCTATTACACCACTGATAATAAAAAAAATTACACCATTGGAATCAGGGATTAATTGTAAGACCCAAGGCTGATACCGGGGCTGAGTATAGCCTTAGTGCCTCAACTTACACTCTTGATTATGACTCACAGTTCTCTGTAAAACTTACGAAATAATTTTGAATTGACCATGTAGCCTGGATAGTTCAACTTGAATGCTTGAGGTCGCCACAATATTTGTTGACCCACAAATATTGAAAAGGGTATCAGTTAACTACGAAATAACAACAGTTCACGTTCCAATATCTTCAAATTTATTCAAAAGAAAACCAAAAACTCAAAATAGCATCCTAAAAGTTGAATTGGCGAATCGAACATACGTTTCCAAAAGTTTGCAAGTTGTGGAGAGATGTTAGAACCGACCGAACCCCTGAAGTAAAATTCTACTAGTCCATGTTACTAAATGCACCACACCCCGAAGTCCCAAGATGGCCGACTTGGTAGCTTTCACATCACCGTTCTCCTACCTACCGCACCGACCGTTGCACAGACTATACACACATTTCAGCTCAGCTCCCAAACGAATAAAGATGAAAGATGGCCGTTCCTCTGCGCAACAGATTATATAGGCTCTCTGACGTCACAGCCAAAACACAGCTTTCTGCTACCACTTTGAAAAATTAGGTCCTAGCTAACTCGTTAACCAAACGGATATACGGAAATAAAAGGCTGACAGTGTTTAGACTTTTTTAATAGAGAAACAGTGTATATGCAGTGAGTACCTTTAAGCATTTAGTTTTAATGATCTATTTTATCCTAAGCATATGAGGCGAACTACTTTCTGCTCAGGGGACTTTCTGCTCTCTACGAAGTTACAATATTTTGTCATTTCAGCTAAATCACAATTTATCTAAATAATATTATTATCAGCGTGTTCTCCAAAAATTCCTGAGTTTTCTGGTGTAACTTTTATTGAGATTGATGCACGGATAGTGAAATTACAGCTTTGGCAAGATTTACAAAAATGCTATGTATGTTTTAATTTAATAACTTTACTTCTGTTGTTTTTATGGAAAATGTAAAATTACAACAATATTCTCTGGGTTAAATTTCGTATTCTGAAAGTTGTCTCATCTCTGTATCTAATTTTGATCAGGTGTAATAAATTCCTAAACTGGGCACATGGTTTCGTTGTGAAATAATCTCTAAAATCTTTGTAGAATGTGTTCTACTGCATGGAATTGCTTGAAATTAATATACGTGATATTAGATTTTTGTGTCTTTCAAGAAATCTACTTTCTATTCCGAAAGCTTTCTAGGATTTTGTGATAAAAAATGTTAAAAGTGAAGTGCACCTAACGAAGTGTTAAAAAATTGATTTAAGTTATTTATACGGCCAGAAACTACGGAATTTTAGTGAATTTATTTTTTAATTGCGTTATTATTTCTTTAAAACTACTTCATTTCGTTCGAAAGTGTGCAAAACCAGTTAAATACCAAATATTAGAAGTCTATTGTTTGGTGAACTGAATTATTATGGATTATCACTTTTCAGGTTAGTAGAAAGTTTTTATATCATTATAGGAAGTTAATTTAGTTGCTTTATTGAATGTTGAGCCACTTTATTGCTCTTAAATTGGTTTAGAAATGATGAAATGCTCACAAAGTAGAAGCTCATTGTTTCAAAGTTGTATTATTAATGATTATTTTATTTTCCGTTTATTATTTAGAACTTGAATTTATGTGAATTAACCTATTTCCTACCAAAATAATGTTTTCTTACTATTATAGGAAGTTTATTTAGGTCTTTTATTAACTTTTGAATACCTTTACTGCTTTTAAAAAGGTTTATATAGTCTGTTTGGTCACAGTATCTACATGCTGTATAAAGCCTCACTCTCCTAACCTATACAAGCAACGAAACTATCTGTTACTGAAAAGTTAGTTTCTCCCCCTTAGCCTAAAGGTGAGGAGCTAGAATTTAACAAAATTCTAACGTGCTTACATAACGTAGAACACAATGACACTAATTTTATTACGCTAATTTGTAATCCAGTAGGGTCAACTAAAAATTGCCAGAATTAACACACATCTCGGGGGTTCACCAATTAATTTTCGGAAACTTTTTACCATTACCCCTGCAAACTAAATTCATTCATAAGGAAGCTAATCATTTGAGAATTTTTGCTAAACACTTTTTATAAACCTTAAAAGGTTATACATGGGTAGACTTTAAACACATTCTGTTGCACTATTTTTGATAAGCATTAGAACACATAGATCATGCGGGTAGAGCCCCTGGCCGTCTCGTGGTCTCTACCTGGGAATGTTGTGTGTAGTGAACCTACGCTGGTACATTTCGTGTGTGTGTCGGTTAGACCAGGATGATAGCCGGAAATAGTTGAACCATGCTAGGAAGGCGTGTCGGCCATGTTGATTTTGTCTTACAGAAGTATTGAATTAACAACTACTATGAACTTTTAAATTTTCAAATGGGTTTAGGCCAATGAAATTCTTCCTCTTAATCCTCTGCAATTTTTTCAAAATGTTTAGTTTGATCATCTACTCAACTGTAAATATAAATTTTCAAAATGTGACTTTGAAATAAATTACAAATTTTTCTTCAAGTGGATTTTTATGTGCTATCATAGTGAACAGTAACCTTTCCTAAGCTTTTGGTTCAAATAAGCTTTGTGACAGCCGTTAAGCTTTACAGTTGAATATATAAGGTGCTACATGGTCATTTAAAATTATTTAGTTAAATTTAACAGAGTTTTCTACAAGGTAACATTCAGTTAAGGTGCTTAGGCCCTATACTTCACCCCGGTATAGCAGCCTTAGTGCCCTTACAGAGTGCTATAACATTGTTGTATCCTCTCATGAGGTCCTGGCCATCAGCTGTTCTAACTGGTCCTTGATATTCTGGATACTGGCATTGGATCAGATTTGACATCTGAATTGGTTTCACACGTGTTCTATTGGGGACAAATCTGGGATCTTGCTGGTGATGGGAGTACCTTAAAATCATGTACACAGCAGGTGTGTGTGGATGAGCATTGTTCTGTCGAAAAATGGCACAACAGTACTGTCAAATGGGAGATAACATATGAGAACAAAGATTTTCCATGATGAACCATTCGTTGACCGCCATCCTGTACAACAGGGTTTACTTGTCAGATGTTGTTAAACTGTGACATCTTCTGGTACCATTAATGAGAAATGCTATAGTTTGTTAATACAGCTGCCAAACTATTATAATAAACCCACAATAGTTAATGGGGAGATAACATATGAGAACAAAGATTTTCCATGATGAACCATTCGTTGGTTCTGAATCAGGGTTTACTTGCCAGATGTTGTTAAACTGTGACAACTTCTGGTACCATTAATGAGAAATGCTGTAGTTTGTTAATACAGCTGCCAAACTATTATAATAAACCCACAATAGATAATGGGTAGTAGAAATTTAAAAACCCAGAGACACAGTATTCTTAAAATGATCTTTACAAAATCTGGTACTGGTATGATAGCTAAGTTAAGGCATTGAAGCTATCGGATTTGTGAATATTATATTGCAGGTTGGCATTACTCACAGTATCACTTACTTCTGGCTATCTTTCATAAGTGCTTATGAAAGAAGTTTTAAGGCATCATGGAATAGAAACAAAGTCGACTATCATAACTTATTGAATGCTTGTCTCATCTTGAAAATTTCGTAGTCACTGAAGAAATGCTATTGATCAAATTTTTAGTATTTGCAACTTACATAGCACAAGTCTGCCTATTGCAGAGCTCCTAACACATATCTTCTATCCTAAACTTCCTGCATAAAACTGTGTGGTGAACAAGCAAATCCAGGTCCTTTATGTAAAGGAGAGCCACAGTTGACCTTTGGACCAACTGTCTTTGTCTATCAAGTTGTTCAAATCTCGCTAAAACTTTGATATCATGCAGCTCATATTTATCTGATTTTTTTGTTCCATCATGACTTATAGCCGCATTTTCTTTTTTTAAAAGTTATTAAATTATAAAGCTGAAAATTGTGACGCTTATTGTTGCTTTAATGGAATGATTATAATTATAAATAACTCAGTTCTTTTGATCCAAACATATATGGTTTATTATATATTGTTTTAATCTACTAGGGATTACAATGAAATTGGTTACTCTCAGAAGATGCAGGTTCGTTTTTTGGCAATGATTATCCCAAGCATTCAATCTACTCATGTACGCTGATAACTAACATTTCTCGAGTCTTTATCACCATAGAAACTTATATCTTATTGCTTTTCTCTCTAAGAGTATATATATAAATATATTATTAACTTCTATCTACTCTCAGCAAACAAAAATATAATTTTCTTATCATAATATTTCTGTTCTGTCACAAAATCCCCAAACTCAAAAATTACTTTTATAGTTTTTAATCCCATGTGATGATTCTAGTATTAAATTGCTTCTTAAAATTTTCCTAGTCTTTAGATATGGGCCACTTTACCGAAAACTTTTTACTTTGGAAGAAATTGGTTTTAAAGTGAAACTACGCATTATCTTTCGTCTATTAGCGCCATCATGACGTCATTGCCAAAGTATCTTAGAATTTATTTCTCCCAAACGACTGCTATGTTTGAGATGGGGCAAGCATTGCATTCCTTAGAAAAAATTCCCCTATCCCCCAGTATTTTTCTCTTATACCTAAAGTGATTCTTTGTCCATTTTCTAGTGATATGCGTTTTCAATACGTCATACAGTTTCTATGTCACTGCAACAAGGAAGTTTGAAATTGGAGCCTAAAATTTCACTTTTATCCCAAATTTTGATCTAATCAAAAAACAAAAATGATATTCATAATCAGTTAATTTTTTCCATTTAATTTGAATATATTTTCAACCATTTTGCTAGACTTTTTCCAGAATTTTGTATTTATTTTACCTAAAAAATCTATTTCTGTTTTAACTATGGGGTCTATTTTTACTTATAAGTTGCATCTTCTCCTTCTGAATCTGTTGACATAACTATCTTTGTGAGATCTTTAAAACTGAGTGACCTTTCCTTGTTAGACAGATTTAGGTTGCTGCCACTTCCTTCACATGGCATAATCATCCCAAAATTTTCATTAACTCGCTAACTAAATTTTTTCGGTTATACATGTTACACCTTAAATTGACTGTATTTTTCTCCTTTCCCTGTGGAAATAAATGCAGAATAGGGGGTTTGAAATATTGGCTTCAACTTTTTGAAACTTTGTTTTCTTACGTTGTTGACTGATTTCGCGTCTCATACGTGATTTTTAATCAAGAAAATTGTTATTGAAATGTTTTACTATATGGATGGTATGTTATAAGCTTCTTTCTAAACCGTATTGTGAATAATATTGAATAAATCTTGAATATATGACACATTGTGCAGTCACAGTACCCTCAATCATTAGCAGCTACTATTTGAAGTTACACCTAATGGCTCCCTGATTCCTGGGAGTAATACTGCTGTGTCTCTCCAAAACATTGGAATTATATGACTTTTTACCAGGTAGCAACATACCTTCCAACAATGGTCAGTTGAGATAGTGCAGAACTGCAATTCATTGCTAAACACAATGAGACACCATTCATTATGCTTCCTGGTTATAGCACCACTCCAAATACATCCATTTGTGTTGTGGTTCCAACAACAGCCTATGTATGGGATGGTAATTTCCTAGTCTGGCTGCTGCTAGTCTCGTACCGGTCATGTGGCCTGTCATTGAATGTTACAGAGATGATATTATTACTTGTTCTCAGATGGTAGATGCAAATGTGAGGGAGCTACAGTGTGAAAAATACAGCAATCATCCCTTGAGGTGGTCAGACTTGGTCAAACAGAACCTTGATGACGAGTATACCCACCCTCAAGTTCCCATGTAGTTCAACAATGGGCCTTTGTCACATCCAAATGCTGCACAAATCCAGATATTGTATAATTTGACCGGCCAGCCAAATGGGGATACACAATACCTGACACTGATCACACCCCTTGTTTACCCTACTAGGCCTGGCAACAATACTAGTGAACTCTGGTCACTGTTCTAGGTGTCACAGTGAATTGAAGCTCTATCATTACATACCAGCCATTGGTGTGTATGTGTATGAAGTTACATTCATATCCAGCCATGTCTTCTGGTCGCTTCAATTCTTTTTAAATGAAACATATATTATTATTTGCAATTGGACCCTGTTAGATCAGGCAAAGCCTTAACAATTTAGTTTTCTGAGTTTCCATACAGCTCTCATTTTATCTCCATAGATTCTCTTCCTTTCTTCAGTCCACTTCATCCTCGATCTCTTAGTGACTTCCCATTTGTTAATTTTTTGTCTGTATGTTTGTCTGTCTACAATTTCTGATGAGTTTATGTGTGCTTTTTCTAGATCTTTTTTGATCTGCTGGACCCAGGTCATAGTTTTTAGCTATTCTATGTATGTCATAATTTTATGAATGAATCTTTTTGCTGGGATTGTGAATATGTCAATAATATCTTAATCTTCTTTTCCTGATGTCTGGTGTCAGGTTTGACAGTGCTTCTGTTGCATTTCGAGATTTGAGCCTATATCCATCATTTGTTTTCTCTGGGCCAATTATCTTTCTTATTATTTTGTGTTCTCCTTTAAGAATACTTTCTGGGTCACCTTTCCTGTGCAATGTTAAAGTTTCCCTACTGTACAAGGTTTCAGGTTTGATAACTGCATTGTAATGTCTTACTTTTGTGTATATGGACACACATTTTTTATATACTTCTACATATATACTCTGCAATTCACAAAACTGTGGGTGGCAGAGGGTGCTCAGCACCAAACCTAATCTCTTTGTTGTGCATTCCAGTCCCTAATGGTACGAGGGCAAAAAGAATTCATATAGGAATCAGTGCGTCACCTTATTTCTCTAATTTTATCTTTCCTGTCATTCCGACCCAAATAGGTTGGTGGGCGAAGTATTTCACTACACTCGTAAGTGAAAGTGGGAGTACGCATGTTTACCAATAAGTTTATACGAAACGTGCGTTGTCCATCTACCAGAGACTCCCAACCTAGTCTACTAATCAGTTCTGTAATGCAAGTCCCATTTCATGGTCCCTTGTACTGTTACTCCAAAATATTCCATAGAATCAACCATATCAATAACTGTACTGTTTACCTCGTATTTCTGAACAATTGGATTTTTTTTGTTAGTTATGCTCATTGTCTTACACTTTTTACAATTTGGTGTGAGTTGCCACTCAGTGCACGATGCCAAAATAACATCATGATCATGCTGAATTTCTAAACAATCGGCCAAATTCCTTACTTCCCTATAAATAACCGCATTATCAGCAAACAATCTAAAATGCTTTTCACTTTTTCTCCGAGATCGTTTATAAAAATTAAGAAAAGAAGTGGTCCTATTAGTCTTCCTTGAGGTACACCCGATTGTAAGGACAAGACCAATACTGGGGTTATAGTATGGCCTATGTGCCTTAACTTACACTCTTGCTTACAACCCACTGTTCGATGAAAATTCTTTCTAAATAATTTTGATTTGATTTGATTTGATTTGACCATGTAGCCAGGATGACTCAACTAATGCCTAGGCCGCCACAATATTTGATTTCAACCCCAAATATTGAAAAGGATTTTATGCTACAACTGAAGCACACAAGTTCACTGTTGGAAAAACTCAAAGTTTTATTTTCAAAGTCAATAGTTCAAAATAGCATTTACAGTTGAGCAGGCATATCGAACACTCTGTTCCAACAAGTTCTACAGATTGTGGAGAGAAACTACCGACCGACCCCTTTTAGTAAATGTTTACAAGTTCTTAACAGTTATTGAAATTATGCTTTAACACGACACGCCTCATAGTTGAACTAGCCCACATGGCGAGTTACAACCAGCGCGACGAAAGCCAGACCGAAAACAGACAAACCGGAATAGACGAGAGACCGGACCAGACAGACCGGAACCGACGCCATACTCGACCCGACAGACTGGAACAGACCGCAGGCAGCCACAGACCGGCTCTTTTATCGAAACCACGAGAACCAGTGACGTCAGCAACTGTATCACATCTTTTTTGCTCCGCGTAGCTCAAAGAGTACGAAATTTATTTGACGATCCCGACTATTAAAAATGTTCAAACTTTGACAGTATCTGGACTTATCCACTAGAAGTCCAGCGGCAGTCTCTTGAGAAATTTAGAGTAATTAATTTTAAAGTTTTAGCTATTTAAGACTCCGCGTAGTGATACATTCAAATCTGGGTAAAATCCCGAAGTGTTCTAGAACTTTTTACGCGCGTGCACAACAATCCGCGACAATCTATTTTACAAAAACTTAATTACCGGACAAATACTAAAACTTTTGATGAAAACCCATATATGTATGAAATCGTCTTAATTAGGGCTATCTGCTGATATAAAATTTAAATTGATATCTCTTTCAATAAAAAAGTTTATTATTTTCT
Source organism: Vandiemenella viatica (assembly GCA_031002005.1). NCBI lineage: Eukaryota > Metazoa > Arthropoda > Insecta > Orthoptera > Morabidae > Vandiemenella > Vandiemenella viatica. Next base: position 11,312 of record JARYHS010010530.1, read on the forward strand.
CTCGATTAAAATCACTAATTAGTCTTTACCAAATTATTTAATTTTATTACCAAAATATCGGGGATAGTGCTGACTACAGCTGGTGATAAAAGATCAGTTGTCGCTTTACTGGATTTAAAGATATTGCGAATCTTAGAATTTCACTATTCTGATCGCGTGTTTCAAAACTTGAACAAACGGGAATAACTCTTAAACTAAACGTTTCCCGATATGATAATTACACTTTAAAATGATTTTTACAATGAATTGTTACTGTGGGCAAGATTACAGGGAAATTCCTTAAAGTTGAAAATTACACTTCTCGAAATTTCTAAGTCCCGCCTAAGCAAAACTAGAATTTGCTAAAATTCAAAGGTGCTTATACGATGTAACATCTAGATTAGAAGAACTTTCTCCTTCAACAACGACATACTGCGATCGATCACTTAGAAAATCTTTTATCCATTCACAAAGGAGATCCGATATACAGTATGCTCATAGCTTCGCTAAAAGGCGGTTGTATGGCACAGAGTCAGAGGCTTTCAGAAAATCTAAAAAAATTGCATTACTTGTGAACCTGCATCAATAACTTTCATTACGTCGTGTGTAAATAGGGCAAGCTGTGTTTCACATGATCTTTTCTTCCAAAATCTGTCTTGATTTGTTGTAAGCAAATTATTTTCATCTCGAAAGTTCATAATATTCGAGCATATAATATGCTCCATAACTCTACTACAAACAGATGTTATAGATATGGGACGGTAGTTTCCAGGATTGCTTCAATCACCTTTCTTTAAAATCGGAGTTACTTGCACTATTTTCCAGTCTGAAGGTACTTTTCGCTCTTCTAGGGATTTACTGAATATATCAGACAGAAATAGCCCGATTTCCGCCGCATACTCTGAAAATACCCTTACTGGAATTCCATCCAGGGCAGGTACTTTCCCCCACTTCAGGAGCTCTAATTGCTTTATGATACCTGCAGTATCTATTCATAATGATTCCATCTCCAACTCGACATGGCATGGAAAAACGGGAATGCTATCATTATAATCGTCAGTAAATGAATTTTTGAATACAGTATTTAGTACGTTAGCATTATCGCGGTTTTCATTAATTTCAGACCCTTCACGAACTAGTGCTGGAATATTGCTGTTGGTACAACTGACTTTTTGAACATATGAGCAAAATTTCTATGGGTTTTTTGTGAGACTCTTAGAGAGAGTGTTTGAATGAAAATCGTTGAAGGCCTCATGCTCACATTCTTCACACATCCCCTTAACTCAGCCAAGATTTCTAAATTGCTGCGAGACCTCTTCCTTCTGTAGCGTGCGTGTATCCTTCTTTGTTTTTTGAGTAATATTTTGACTTCGCATGTGTACTAAAGTAGATCATTCTCCCCATTTATTTTCTGCTTCGGTATATGTACTTCCATACCTCAATGCCACATCACTTCAACGGTGTCCTTTGTTAACTTAAAGTTATGGTAATTATTCTTCAGGTAGGTTCTAAAACACTTATTTGAGGCCTTACTGAATCTGTATACAATCCGTCCATTTCCCCTTTTTCGCTTGGTCATTAATTAGATAGTCGCAATTACTGCTTTGTGATCACTTATTCCAGAGGTAGTTGAAATGTCGGTGAATAATTCTGGCCTGTTAGTAACCAGCAAATCTAAAATATTTTCGCTACCATTATTACACTGCGTAGGTTCATTAACTAGCTGCTCAAGATAATTATCCGAGAACAAATCGAGAATTACTTCAGAAGCTGCCTTATCCCTGCTACTAGTAATTTGAACATAATTACGCCAGTCGATATAAGGCAGATTGAAGTCACCTCGCAGAATCATAGCATGATCCTGAAAACGGCTAGCTATACTGTTAACATTACTTCTTAATTCCTCGGCGATAGCTATGTCGGAATCGGGTGGACGGTAGATGAGTTTTGACCCAGCAACATTGAGTTTAATCCATATGATTTCACAGATAGCATCAACATCTATCTCACTACATGGGAGGAATTTACTCATAGCTATAAATACCCCACCTCCATGAAAATTTAATCTGTCTTTACGAAAAACATTCATGCTGTCTTTAAAAGTTTCGGCGGAACTTATTTCCAGTTTTAGCCAACTTTCTGTACCGATAATGATATCCACTTATGTGCTACAAATAAAGCTTTCAGGTTCTGGTTGTTTGTTACAAATGCTTCTACAGTTAATTACGAGTACTTGTAAATGTTGTGACTCTTTTACGTTCCTCCTACATTCCGGTGTTGCATCTGATTGGGTTGACTGTAACTGTTTTTCGTGTTTCGGGTCTTCCTCCCTCGGCCTAAAAAACCACCCAGTGCATTCCACATGGCCCCTGCCACCCATGTAGCCAATTCATGTGTGTAGTGCACACCTGACCTATTCAAGGGAACCCTACATGACTCAACCCTATGGCGGAGATCGAGAAATCTGCACCCCATATCATCACAGAAATGTCGTAGTCTCTGGTTCTGTCCCTCAATACGGCTCTGAACCAGAGGTCCATAATCAACTTTGTCTACAATGCTACAGATGGTTAGCTGCGCTCATATCTTGCGGCCACTGGCGACAGAGTTCACCCTTTCACCTCCGACCCAAGGCGACAAGCATCGTTGGTGCTGACGTGAGCCACAATCTGCATTTGGCTACACCCTGTCCGATCTATGGCATCCGGGATGGCCTGCTCCACATCTTGGATCAGACGACCCGGAACACTCACGGAATGGACATTGGATTTCTTCCCCAAGTAATTCGCCATTTCCCTAAGGGGCTCTATAAACCGCCTAACTTTAGACTCCCAACTACCAGAATACCCTTCTGCGATCGCCCAGACCTAGCAGGCTGGGGGGCCGTCAGCTCGCAGGATGACAATTGTGAGACTGAATCAGCCTCCGACAATACGTCATACCGGTTGGACAGTCGAACAAGTTCACCATTTTATCCTTTAAGCCTTTTTTGACTGCCCCCGTGTGTGGCTTCGAAGTCTGGTAGCCATATGCCAGTCACCGTCAGGTGACGGAGGCACAGCCTCCAGCTTTTCAGCCTGGGTTGCAGGTACAATGCTCGACATAGGTGAATCTGTGAGCTGCATGGCTACATCGAGTTCCCCAATATAGCATCTGCTGCTACCTTCTACGGCAGCTTCCAGCTGTGTAACTTTCACTAACACAGCAGCAAGCTGAGTGCACAGATCAGCCACCTCAGCTCGCATCTGCACACGGCAATCACAGTCCCTAGACATACTGCTTTTTAAAATAATAATAATAAAAAATGAACAGAAACTCGAACTAATCTCTTCCTCAGATAAACTGCAAAAACTCATTGAGAACACTAATCAAATCTACACCCCATTAGAGTTAAAATATAAAACAAAAATAAGCTACTGACGAAGCGACATTCAACTGCTAATAACCTGTACTTCTTACAAAAAGTAAACAATCAGAGCAAATCCACACACCACTAAAGATAAAATGTGAAACTAAATCACGCTACTTTACTAAGTGACCGGCCAACTGCAACTAACCTCTACTTTCTACAAAAGTAAACACTCAGAGATAAAACTAACTAAATCCACACACCACTAAAGATAAAATTTCAAGCTAAATCATGCTACTTTACTGAGTGACTGTCCAACTGCAACTAACCTCTACTTTCTACACTCAGAGATAAAAGTAACTAAATCCACACACCACTAAAGATAAAATGTGAAGCTAAATCACGCTACTTTACCGAGTGACCATCCAACTGCAACTAACTTCTACATTCTACAAAAGTAAACACTCAGAGATAAAACTAATTAAATCCACACACCACTGAAGATAAAATGTCAAGCTAAATCATGCTACATTACTGAGTGCTCATCCAACTGCAACTAACCTCTGCTTTCTACAAAAGTAAACAATCGGAGATAAAACTAACTAAATCGACACACCACTAAAGATAAAATGTCAAGCTAAATCATGCTACTTTACCGAGTGACCGTCAAACTGCAACTAACCTTTACTTTCTACAAAAGTAAACACTCAGAGATAAAACTAACTAAATGCACACACTACTAAAAATAAAATGTGAAGCTAAATCACGCTACTTTACTGAGTGACTGTCCAACTGCAACTAATCTCTACTTTCTACAAAAGTAAACACTTTTTATTGTATATGTTGTAGGTTCTGCCGTAGGCTCTTCTACGTATTTGCATGCGAACTTGGTGTGCTATTTTCTTTCCTCCTGTGGGTTCAATGATTTCTCACAGATACTTTGAAGTACGGGACTCTCTCAATTTGTCCATATTTTGTGGTAAGATTTTGAGTATGGAGTTTTGAGCAGATGATGTAAGGTATCTGTCAATTTTGAAACTGCGTAACAAAATTTTATTCTCAGAACCGTAAGTTAGATTGAATAGAATATTAGTGCATTTTATTTTCAAAGTTAGTTTTTATATTTATTCAAGGTAGGAAGCAGGTTTTTATAGTGTTCAAGATAATATTTTATATTGCATCAGTTTTCAGCATTCACCTGGAATAGGATTGTGAAAGTTCACGTCTATAATTATTTATTTTCAGCCAAAATATTAAAGCTACGAAATTTTTCATAATAACTAAAGTTAATGTTTACTTCAAGATCTAGCTATTTGTAAAATTTCAGAGTGATTGAATTATTTTTGTCGTCAAGGTCGAAAGTTGTATGATGAAATCTTTGACATGCGATTTGAGTCCACCAGAAGCTACCCATGTGAATGAGTAAAAGAATCCTTTCCCATGGTTCGTGAGAGAGCAGAGTCACCATAAATCTTCGAGAAGTGGGGAGAGCGATGGTGCTTTCAGTTAGTCACCTTCAGTTGTCCAGAAACAATGTGCACAATAAAATGTAGCTTAGTAGGCTTGCAAGTTTCATATTAAGCACTATGGTGCAAAAGTTTTATTTTGGCATAATGTAGGTTCGCAAATTTAAGTTTTACTACAAATTAGTTTTCAAATAGCATTACTCCATATGGGGCCTCAGGATTTCTCAAATGTCAGTCACTGGCTAACTAAGTGCCATAATAGAAGCATGTGACGAACTTTTCCATAAATACTTTCCAGTAATAATCAGTATATAGTGAACTTTGGGGCGTTGTCTGGCTTGAATGGTTAATTGAACTAGCAAAGTTTTCTTCTGGTAACTTGTCCGAACACCTGTACAGTTTTTGACTTTGTAAAATCTTAAGAATAGAGTGATTTTAATGGCAATGAACTTGTTAGCACCATTTAACTTTCACCTTTCCTTAGCTTTTAGTTTAAATAAGCTATGTGGCGACCGGGTTATTATATTTAAGTCAGAACTGTAACATCCAAAGTTACACATGGTCAGAGCTAAGATAAAGTGTTTATGTTCCACTCCACGCATAAGCTAGCCTCTTACAATGAACTTGGTTTTTTGGAATGATATTTGTAAGCCTTCATTTGCAGCGCATGCTTTGAGAGTTTTCTATCTGTTTGATTGCTGTGTTCTCGTCATCTGCTGGTACGGCTAAATCATCTGTGAAGGCTAGGCAGGAAATTTTGATACCATTCTTACATCGTCCGAGTTGTTTGGGTTTCCAATAGTTCTGGTATTTAAGTTCTTTTTCCCATTCCCTGATGACTTTATCCTGAACAAGGTTGAACAGTATTGGGGACAGACCATCACCCTGTCGAATGCCGGTATTGTTCTGAAATGGTTCAGATATTTCACATATATATATATATATATATTTGCAAATCTCTCACTGAATTCTTGATTGTGCCATTAGTTTAAATAAGGAGATGAAATTATCCATGTAAGTAAATTTTGTAGAACACCTAACCAGCTCCTTTAACATATCAGTTAATAATTGTGTTCCGTATAAATTTCCAGAAAAAAATTCTAGCTTTCGTCCTATCAACAGCCCTGTCTCCCTGTACTTCACAGCCAAAATGTTTTTTCTATACTACTTTATGTAAGACGTGAGCTTGCACTTGGGTGAGTGCATAAACCTTCAGTCTCAGCTATGACCGTCAATAACCATGGCTTTGCAAACAGATTTTGGTCACCACTTAGCTTGTCAAACCCCAAAGTAAGAAAGTTAGTTGAAAATAAAAAGTCACAAGTCTGTTGCTGGTAGACATGCATTATATTCTTGAAAAGTTTTGCAAAGTCACAAACTGAAATGGCATCAGACAAATTTTCTGAAGATATATTTGCAAGTTCGATTAACCGTTTCAAGCCAGACCAAACCCCAAAGTTCAAAGAAAAACTAAGCATTTAAAAGTTCAACACACACTTCTACCGTTCATCTTATTTGTCAACGCCGACACGTAGGTTATACCAACGCACCACATTGTGTAAAGTGCTGCTTCAAAACTGCGTAGTTGCTTTCTAGCTGAATAAACGAACCTACATTGTGCCAACACGTTAGCACAGTAGTGCTCTAAACGATGGCAAAAATTAACACGCCACCTAGGGTGGTTATGCTCACACTGTATCTTGCCGACTGTGGGAGGATGAGGAAAATTCTGGGCTAATATTTATCGAATGTGACGATCGGAATGCCGGACTTCCTGGTCTCTCAAGAGAGAGTATACTGGAAAACTGATCAGATTTGTATCTCACTCTTGTAGGCTTGCATCACATATTTTGATCTTAACAACTAAAAATGTTCCTAACATTCTGAAAATTTGAGAGTAGCAAGATTTTATAAAAAAAACATCGACTGTAATACTAATGTAAAGTTCTGTAACTTTAATAGTTTCATCATAAAAAATTATTTTAATGCGATTCTACAAAACCTCTTAATAACTATCACAATCTTGTTGTTACTGAAGTGAAATAAATTTTATTTTACTCAAAAAGGGCTACTCTTTCATTTACTATCAAGCAAAGCATTTTTACTATTATTGAAAGAATGAAATAAAATTTGTAATCCAAAAAGAATTTAAATAATTAGCATTTCAGAATTTATTAAAGTTATTGATCTGAAAGTAGCTTTAATCAAATTTACATATTTAAAAATGGAAACTGTTTAAATTTGAAGTCTCTAAGTGCTCTCCTTGATTTATTATGAATTTTTGTTGTAAATATCACTTCTCCAGGTGAATGCTTGAGACTACTGCAATAGAAAATACTATCTTAACCCTTTAACTGCTACGGTTTGCCGGGCCAAGCTCTCGCTGAGTGCTGCTTTGTTTACGCCTAAGCTGTTTACCTGCACTGGGATGCCGCGTTTGACCGGACCGCTGTGTACTGAATATGTCTGGAGCGTTGTGTGTGACATTCTCCTGCTTTCGCTCTGCGATTTGAAACCCGAGATATAAAATAACAGCTGTTAACATAACAACTAAAATTTTTCAGTTTAAAGCTCCTCTAAAAGTTAATATCTGCGTAAGCAAACATGCAGGTACTTCATATACTAAATAGATATTACAGCAACTGAAATGTTTTTTGTTTGTGAGTGTAGTAATTTATCTGGAGAGAATACCTTTCCTAATACTTTTAACAAATTCTCCAAATACTTTCCAACCTTTTTGACCCGCGCTATGGACCGCCACTGGCAAGTTAAAAATATATTTTTATATTTTGTTTAGTTTTAGAGGCGTATAAATGTAATATAATTATTACTCTGCAGTTACCCATGGTTAATAATTCTTTTGTGTGATAAGCCTTGAAAAATAGTACAATACACAGTTGTACATTACATGTTCTGCATTGGTTTCAGACGCACTTTCTGTTTCGAACATACAACGCATATAAGCATTGGCGTTCTCTGTTTTGAATTTTCAATATGAAAGACATTTGAAAAATGTCTTCCAGTAAATCCTTGACGCTATTCTTTATCAGAGCGTCTTCGATTGCTAGGTTCGTTCTTGGTATATGCTTCAACAAGTTCTCTAAGGGGGCGTCCATAAATTACGTGAGGTGAAATAGGAGGGGGGGGGGGGTTCTGGCGAATTTTTACCAAGGGGGAGAGGGGGGTATTGTTGGACTGTAGAGCTAAAAAAAAATTACCTACAAATGACGCAAAAGTAGATTTTAGGGGGGTATTTCCTCGAAAAGTATAGCTTTGGGAGGTTGAGACCTAAAAAAATAAAGGTCTCAAAAAGTTGTGAGGACTATTTCTAGGGGCGGGAGGGGGGGGGGGGTCTGATGCGAAACAGAACTCACAAGAAAGGGGGCGGAGGTGGTCCGGAAATCTGGAAAAACACCTCACGTATTTTATGGATGCCCCCTTACCTGAGACAGATGAAACTCTGCAATTGGCATTTTTCGACTGGTTACTACTCGGCGAATAGCAAGAACATTTAAAATGCAGTATTCGAGAATGTGGAAAAAGAACTTTTAATACCACTTCATAGTGAAAATATATTGTGAACTGATTCTCACGTATCTCACTATCTGTAGCTTCACATTCTGAAGAATATTCACATCTGGTGGAGACAAATGGTCATTTTCCACTAGCTGATGTAGATGGCTTAGGACTATTACTTCGAGATCCTGTCGAAGGGTCATCACTGTTATCCATATCAAAGAGTTCATATTCACTGTCGCTTCTAGTAAGAATCTCCATGATTTCTTCCACTGTACACACATGACGGCGTGCCAATTTCCCAGCGAAAACTAAAAGGAAAAGAGAAACACAAATTAGATCGCAGCTGCCAACGCTCAAAGGTCGAATAAGGAAAACAACTAACACCCTGAGTGGAATTATGGCTACATGACGGGGCCCCTAAGAGGCTAGCGCATTAACACGTGCAGAGCACACAGGGACCCGAGCGGCTGGACGTGTATACACGTCCAGAGCACAGACAGAGCGGCAAGGCAGCGTGTGTATACACGTCTGGAACACAGACAGGGCGGCCAGGGTGCGTGTGTATACACATCTAGAGCAGTCAAAGGGTTAAAACTGTGAAGACCTGATTTCTATCTTGAATTGACATAGCAACAGGCTTTAAAAAGGATATGCAATAGTACTCAATCTAACTCATGGTTCTGAGAACAAATTTTGTCACACAGTTACAAAATTTATAAGATACCTGATAATTACCAAATTCAAGCAATGGTAACCTAAGTCCTTCACTTTCCACATACATGCCCTGATCGCCCTTTTCACTAAACAAAGGATTTCGAAACTTTTTCCACCCATTGGCCCAACTGAGTTTACTTTTAGAACATTTTCCAAAAATATGAGTATTTACCTTAAAGTAATCAAGAAGCAATTACTTCCCAAGTCCATCCACATAAATAAAGCATCTTTTAATCTATGGACACAATACACTGACTCATTTTGGCATTTTAATTGCAAGTTGAGCTATCAAGCTAGATATTCTGTTTAGATCTTCTTATAGCTGTTCACAGTCCTCTTCCTATTTCATCATATTACATAACATTATGACTTCAGGAAGCAACTGATCTTCTGACTGTAACCCACCTGCACAATCATTCAATGGAATATTGAATAACAATATACCATTTCTACTTTTACCTGTTTTGATACTGGACTTCCCACCTCACTCATTGTCTACCTCCTTTTTGAGAATTCCTCTACAAAGCATGTCAATTTATCACCCATTTCAATGGTTTTTACCTTATTTGATACCTCACTCATATATTGGGGATATCTAGTGTTACACTGTCAACTTTTTCTTCCTTATCTGTTTCAATTAATACAACAATCATCTGCCCTACTATCTGAGATTAGCATAATTGTCATTTTCCAAACTGGTTTCTTCTCTCAAAGTCATTCCCCATGTGGTTGTATGTCAATCTTGCCATTAACTTGTGACCCACTGAGCTAAAACTATTCAGCCTCTAATTTTCTATCCTATTTGCCTACCCTCTTTTTTGAACTAGTACTGTTATGCATTAATTCAATTTATCTGGTAAGCAGCATATCTCTAGTCCTAATCTCAATAATATTTACTGGAATTATACAATGTCATTTCATTCTACTCCCAAAATGTCTGTAGCAATATTATCTATACATATTATTTTTACATATTTTAGTTTTCTTTTCTTCTTCATAATATTCACTGAATGAATATTCAGTTTTTTAGTATCCTCTATTTTTACTTATTTGGAGAAATCATCCACCAATTGTCTCCCTTGCATTCCTGAATTATAGACCCTAATTGTTTAATTTAATCAAGCTTTGGTACCTCCTCCATATTCTTTCTCAACGGTCTGAAGACCTTTTCTTACTCTCAGTCTTTTAACATAGCTATAGAAATTATTTGGCACATCATTAAATGGCCCCCCTGCACCAATAATTATCTTCATAAGCCCATATTTAGCTTCTTTGCTGCGATTAATTTCTTGTTTCGTTCTTTCAAGTATTCCCCATTACCTTGCTGTCTCTTAATTCTGTTCTCTTCTTATCAATAGCCTTAACCTCTCAGCTCCCTCTTCTAGTATGTACAGGCTCCATAGTTTATTTAATTTCTTGGAAAAAATATTTTCCCTCCCATTATAAAGGTTTGCTTGAACTGTTCCTGTATCCTCTCCACTGTACTGATGGTGCTGTCCTTCCACATACTGAACCTTTCCCTGAAATATTTCTTGAATTCTAAAATATGTGTCATCATACTTAAAAATACCTGCTATTTTCTCCACTGGTTAACTAAATGCTCTATTATACACCAAAACAGCTTCATGATCAGTTATTCCTTCACTTACCTGAGACTCCTTAAAGTAATAATCAAGCTTTATTATGAAAATATGGAACATGTTTTTCTCCTTGTGACCTGCTTTGAATCTTTTGTAAATACTCCTTCGATAAGTAAGCTGCCTGAAAATCTCTTAACTACTTACTTCCATCCCTCTCCATAACTGATAAATTTAAAATGTGAAAAATTCTCACTTCTACACAGGGTTTTGAGGTATAATAGTCCCCCAGTCAGATCTCCGGGTGGGGACTGCAAAGGGAGGAGTCATGAGAGTTGATAGAAACATTCTACAAAGTCAGAGTATGGAAGTCTGAATAGGGCAAGCTGATTAGAAAAGTAAAAAAAGGGAGATGGAATGACTTAAATTGGATGTTATTGGGATTAGTAAGATTAAGTGGAAGATTGCACAGGATTTCTGGTCTGGGGAACTTAACATGCAAGCTGTCAGTGGAGTTATTGTTATAGGATTTATTATTAACAAGAGGCAGGGTGGCCACAAAGGAATGATTTAAAAATTCCCCGATATTTCCAGGTTTTCCAGTAAAGTTTGTCATACTTTTCCCTGATTTAGAAATTTTATTCACATAATTAAAATATTTTTATGTTTTGATTACATTATAATTGTTAAACCTGGTACAAAAATTAAAAAACACATATTTAAAGATGTTTATTTGCATATAATTATTTAATTCATGTTTAGTATATTGCCATAGTTAGTATTATATTATATTTAAAATGAGTAAACAAGCTGATAACTAGCACAAACTAGAACAAATAAAACTTCCAATATTTCACATATAAAAATCATTCCAGATTTTGTAATTGATCATCTTAGCTCGAAATTTAGCTTTTTTAATGCCAAATCTTTTTTTATTTCATTAGCTACATGTTTTCTTTTCAAATCTTCTGATTCACTTATTTTAGCTTTCTTTCTTTGATGTTCAATTTCTGCAGACAATTTTGAACATGAGTTCCGATAAGAATGAACTAAAGATTTTGGACCATCAAGATTTGCAACATCCCCACTTGTTTCACTTAAGACAGAGTCATATACTAATCACTGAGCAATTAAAATTTCATTTTTCATATTCTCAACTAAGCATTCAGAATTGACTGGAAAACCTCTCTCAATATTAGAATTGCCATGAAATAAAACCATGACTATCTTAAAAATTTTACTATTGATTGTGGATTGGCGCCTGTAAAAATTAATTTATTCCAAAAATGATCTAGGCTTTTACTTGCTTGTGAATAATTTTTAAGAATTTGCAATGCTGAAGGTTGAGAATATAAATTGTTAAAATCTTGACCAAATTCATCAACCTCAATACCACTGATCCAATTACAGTATTTTCATTCAAAATAGTGAGTAGGCTTTTCAGTCTCCTACTTCTGACTTCAGGAAAATGTGCAGGACTAGGATTAAAACATGAGACTGCTTTGATAAGTTTATAAAGTAAGGGTGACTGTCTCAATGATTTTCTTGTAAAATCATTCAAAGCAGACACGGCATCTTTTCTGAATTGTTAAATCATGAGATCAGTGATATTTTTTATTTTATTTTTAAATTCTTTTATAACTTTGTAGTACCAAATCCTTAGTGAATATGACTGTAAAAATTAAATTGTTTTCATCACTCAAGTCTATGCTTGATAATGAGTCAACAGACTTCAGTACATCTGCTTTGATAGATGTTTGCATTATATTTTGGAGAACTATCACTAAAGAGCTGTGTAAAAATGGTGCCATAGGAGAATCAATTTGATATTCTTGTAGGAATGGTTGCGATTCAGCTGCTAATGACTTAAAAAATTCTAGTTTTGCTGCCAGAAAAGGATCTGAAGGAGCTTCTGTTACAATCTTGTAACTGACACTAGTCAGTTCTTTTTTATCATGCTGTAGACCCTGCACCATTTTTTTAAGACTCAGAATAATTTCAATTGAATGAGCAGCAACACTATTATTTTATATCCAATGGACTGCACAAACCTTTTAGGATAAAGAATTGATCCTGAATACTCTGTAATTGAGCAAGGCAAGTTGGTACGTCTATAAATAGATAATAAATTAACCTTAAGAACTGGATAAATTAAACAAAAGAAACTGCCGCGAGGCACTGAAAATAAGATAGGATAGGGAAAATAAACAGTTACCCGTCACTTACCACAGATGAAGGCAGGAGGGCGAGACACGTAAAAACACAGAAACACACGAATTGCACAATATTTCGACTTTAGTCTTACTCATGTGGGAGGCGAGACGTATGGCAGGGGGAAAGATGTGGTCACATCTCAACCCGCCACATGAATGAAGCACAGGCGGAAAACGCGTGGTAGTGGTAGAATTGCCGGGAAGGGGGGGGGGGATAGGATTTACCAGCGATAAAAGTGAAACAAAACTATATAATCTTTGTGTAGCTTAATTGAAAAAGTTGTAATTGAAAATAAAGGGAGATAGAAGAATTTAAATGTAAATCCTATCCCCCCCCCCCTTTCCCGGCAATTCTACCACTACCACGCGTTTTCCGCCTGTGCTTCATTCATGTGGCGGGTTGGGATGTGACCACATCTTTCCCCCTGCCATATGTCTCGCCTCCCACATGAGTAAGACTAAAGTCGAAATATTGTGCAATTCGTTTGTTTCTGTGTTTTTACGTGTCTCGCCCTCCTGCCTTCATCTGTGGTAAGTGACGGATAACTGTTTATTTTCCCTATCCTATCTTATTTTAACCTTAAGAACTGAACAATATTCCAGTTTGTGGTCTCAATTCCACATTTAAATCCAACATGTATATAGTGAAGACCACAACTGCCCACATTAAGTATCAATGGATCACTGATTTCTTTAGTTTTTTGTAGCTTAGCTTTCAATTCTATGAAAAATTTATGATTAACATTTGGCCCATCCCTTGAGATTTGTACAATTTTATTAAGACTAATAAGAGGTTAAGCATTTCCTTAAAGGATCTGAAGCTCTTGTGTGATGAAGAAAATCAGATGTTAAGTATCGTGTACAAACTTCATTCTTTTCAGTACTCCAAAACCTGATATTAAAATCCATTTGAGTTTTTTGACAAACTTTGTTGAGTGACTCATGAAATCCTATTACAAAATTGTTATGAGAAGTTTATAGATTCCATCAGTCTACTTTTATAATAAGGAGTAATCCCATGAAGAATTGAGTTGGCAATTTTAGTTCACTGCAATTCTATTCTTCTGGCTATTTGACTATCATTGAACATTTTAAGTACATCACTTCCAGCTGAGTGCATTGACTTGTGAGTCATCAGTGTCTGAATACACCACAGTATTTCTGCACGGCTTACTTCTTTGAGAAGAAAGGAGCTGAGAGTATTTTGTGATGCCGGAATTTGCAGTTCGTTTTCCCAAGTCTTAATTGGATTAGAAATAATCAATTTTTCAGACAAACCATGTAGAATTGTCTCAGTACTCCGGCTGAGTTAAAAAACTGTGAAGAGGATAGACAGTTTTGCAATTTTTAAGTTGGCTAGTGTATTTCAGTCCTTTAGCAAGACTTCTGATAGCTGTTTTACTCTTATTACTTAAAGAAAATGTAACATTGCAAAGTTTGCATTTTGCACTTTTAGAATCATTTCTAACTTCTCTAACCAAATTTTAAAGTCGGGATTTGTCAACCAGTCACTTTGAAAGCGTGTGTCATGCTGAATTGATTAGTCTAATTTTTTTTAAATATATTTTTATCTTATATATAAAAATCAATGTCTGTTTGTTTGTATGTTCGTCTTCTGTGCGTTCCTGTACCATTTATCAGATTGCAATGAAACTTTGAGGAGTTTTCGAGTGTGCGCCTGCGAAGGTTCCTGCGAAAAAAAAATTCCAAAAAGTCGCCCCCTATTCCCCATAACACCCCATAGTTTAGGCAAAACCACATTTTTTATCCGATTTAGATAGGAATTTGTACACTTATACTTTAAAACAAACATAAAAATACCGCCTACATACGGTTTCCGAATATTAATCCCCTCGCCCCATATCCACCCCCATACTTTAGGCAAACCACATTTTTTATCCGATTTAGATAAGAATTTGTACACTTATACTTTAAAACAAACAGAAAAATACTGCCAACATATGGTTCCCGAATATTCATCCCCTCTCCCCCTTTCCAACCCCATTACGTTTTCACCCCATAATTTAGGCAAACCACATTTTTTATCCGATTTGGATAAGAATTTGTACACTTATACTTTAAAACTAACAGAAAAATACAGCCTACGTATGGTTTCCGAATATTCATCCCCTCTCCCCCTTTCCAACCCCATTACCTTTTCACCCCATAATTTGGGCAAACCACATTTTTTATCCGATTTAGATAAGAATTTGTACACTTATACTTTAAAACAAACAGAAAAATACAGCCTACATATGGTTTCCGAATATTCATCCCCTCTCCCCCTTTCCACCCCCATTACGTTTTTACCTCATAATTTGGGGAAACCACATTTTTTATCCGTTTTAGATAAGAATTTGTACACTTATACTTTAAAACAAACAGAAAAATACTGCCTACGTATGGTTTCCGAATATTCATCCCCTCTCCCCCTTTCCAACCCCATTATGTTTTTACCCCATAATTTAGGCAAACCACATTTCTTATCCGATTTAGATAAGAATTTGTACACTTATACTTTAAAACAAACAGAAAAATACTGCCTACGTATGGTTTCCGAATATTCATCCCCTCTCCCCCTTTCCAACCCCATTACCTTTTCACCCCATAATTTGGGGAAACCACATTTTTATCCGATTTAGATAAGAATTTGCACACTTATACTTTAAAACAAACAGAAAAATACTGCCTACGTATGGTTTCCGAATATTCATCCCCTCTCCCCCTTTCCAACCCCATTACCTTTTCACCCCATAATTTGGGCAAACCACATTTTTTATCCGATTTAGATAAGAATTTGTACACTTATACTTTAAAACAAACAGAAAAATACAGCCTACATATGGTTTCCGAATATTCATCCCCTCTCCCCCTTTCCACCCCCATTACGTTTTTACCTCATAATTTGGGGAAACCACATTTTTTATCCGTTTAGATAAGAATTTGTACACTTATACTTTAAAACTAACAGAAAAATACTGCCTACGTATGGTTTCCGAATATTCATCCCCTCTCCCCATTTCCAACCCATTACGTTTTCACCCCATAATTTGGGGAAACCACATTTTTAATCCGTTTTAGATAAGAATTTGTACACTTATACTTTAAAACAAACAGAAAAATACTGCCTATGTATGGTTTCCAAATATTCATCCCCTGTCCCCCTTTCCAACCCCATTACGTTTTTACCCCATAATTTAGGCAAACCACATTTTTTATCCGATTTAGATAAGAATTTGTACACTTATACTTTAAAACAAACAGTAAAATACAGCCTACATATGGTTACCGAATATTCATCCCCTCTCCCCCTTTCCACCCCCATTACGTTTTTACCTCATAATTTGGGGAAACCACATTTTTTATCCGTTTTAGATAAGAATTTGTACACTTATACTTTAAAACTAACAGAAAAATACTGCCTACGTATGGTTTCCGAATATTCATCCCCTCTCCCCATTTCCAACCCCATTACGTTTTCACCCCATAATTTGGGGAAACCACATTTTTTATCCGTTTTTGATAAGAATTTGTACACTTATACTTTAAAACAAACAGAAAAATACTGCCTATGTATGGTTTCCAAATATTCATCCCCTGTCCCCCTTTCCAACCCCATTACGTTTTACCCCATAATTTAGGCAAACCACATTTTTTATCGGATTTAGATAAGAATTTGTACACTTATACTTTAAAACAAACAGAAAAATACTGCCTGCGTATGGTTTCCGAATATTCATCCCCTCTCCCCCTTTCCAACCCCATTACGTTTTCACCCCATAATTTAGGCAAACCACATTTTTATATCCGATTTAGATAAAAATTTGTATACTTATACTTTGAAACAAACAGAAAAATACTGCCTACGTATGGTTTCCTAATATTAATCCCCTCTCCCCCTTTCCAACCCCATTACGTTTTTACCCTATAATTTAGGCAAAAATGGTTCCTGTCAAAAAACAAATATTTAAAAACCCACCCCTCTTCCCCATAATGTAACTCGACGAGACAAATCAAAAACAAATGATACATTTTCTTGACATATAGCTTAGTTCTCGACGTATTGTATGTCAAAATTGTGGAGGTTAGGGTGAAATCCGGCCTGGACCTGAATAAAAATTCCCAATATCACTATATATTCGCGGCGGAAATTACCTACACATGTTTTACTTTCTCCTATTGAATGTTATTATGGTTGAAATACGGCCTGGGTCAGAAGAAACGTCGCCAAAAGTACATGGAGTAATATACTACCTATAACTGATTTTTAACATGCTAAAACTCGAAAACAAAGCGAGATATCAAAAATTATATTATTTATTTTCGATTTATTTAGTCGAGTTCTACAAGAATTCATAATCAAATTGTAATTTGCGATGTTTTGATGATGTGAAGTTAGGTTAATTTAGTAGGGGATTACTGGAGATCGCGATTCCTCAATGAATTGGCGTCTTAATACTGCAGCATTTAAATGCTAGACAACGTTAGAAATACTTTTCCAAGTATATTTAACGATGTCTTGCTGGCCCTGGCTGTATTAGAACCTAATTTCTCTGAAAAATTTGGTCCAGGCTGTATTAGAATTGAATTATTGCTTGAAAATGTTACGTCTTGCCACTGACAACAGCAGTATTATGAAATCATTTAAATATTTTGTCTACATTGTAAGTTATTAATAGTAAATGTTTACTACATCGAAGTGGTATTCACAGAATGAAACAACTGAATTATCCACTATATCATGATTTCTGCGAGCAAGTTGTAATCAGTTTTTACGTAATATATACAGGGCGTTTAATTTATGACGCGTCCCTATCTTTATTGACGTATTTCTGTACTCTGGCACTGCACACCATTTGTAACTAAGTTTATTTTAAGAAATACGTTCTTAAAAAATAACATAAATAGATTAGCGCTATCTACTCAACGGATAACTTTGACTTGCATCTTTGGATACATTGGTGTGACGTGTGAAAGCCTGTTCGCGCCAAATTTAAATGGCGTATTTTTGTTTGTAATTTTCTGTAGAAATATCTAACGGAATTAAATGAAAGCACTTTTTGCGGGTTCCTTCAACATGATTATATAAACTGATATTGTTTTCAGAAATTAATGAAATAGCCTATTGCGTGTACCAGAAGCAGTTCAACTATAGCTTCTCAAACAAGTGAGGAACCAGAAGCAAGACGTTCAAGTGTTAAACTATATACATTAGTTACGAATACTGTTGTTTTGTTCGCAGTTGTTGTTGCATTATCTGTCAAAATAATCATGCCTCCTAAGCGCACATCGATTGGAAGATCTACCAGCGGAGCACGAAACAAAAAGCGTTTACGTGCATCTCAAACAAGCAAGGAACGACAAGAAAGCAACGAGGCAGATCGTTTACGAGTTGCTCAGTCGCGTGCATCAGAATCGGAAGAGCAACGAACTGCAAGAGTGGTAGCAGGACGTGTACGAGCTGCTCGATCGCGTGCCTTGGAATCGGAAGAGCAACGAACAGCAAGGGTGGAAGCAGAACGTGTACGAGCTACTCAGTCGCGTGCCTTGGAATCGGAAGAGCAACGAACAGCAAGGGTGGAAGCAGAACGTGTACGAGCTGCTCGATCGCGTGCCTTGGAATCGGAAGAGCAACGAACAGCAAGGGTGGAAGCAGATCGTGTACGAGCTGCTCGAACTCGACGAACCGTGCATTTTGACTTGAATCTTGCTGCGTTCCAGTATAATGTAACTACGATTACAGTCTACATCCAAGTGTACAAATTGGTAAATGGATAACCTTGTGGACATTGCGGTGCACGGAAGTTCAACAATGAAACACCTGGAATGTGCTGCGCGAATGGCAAAGTTAGACTTCCGACTTTGAGTCCACCGCCCGAACCACTGTTCTCATTGCTCTTGGGAAACTCTATCGATTCTAAGCACTTTTTACAAAATATTCGCAAATATAATTCGGCTTTTCAAATGACATCCTTTGGAGCCGATAAAATATTCCAAGACCAATATTTGCCAACTTTCAAAATTCAAGGACAAATATATCATCGCATAGGATCACTTCTACCAGTGCCCGATGCTGAACATAAATTTGTACAAATATACTTCATGGGTGACGATGATTTGCAAGTTGATCAGCGATGCAATATGATTCCAGGCACCAAACGGCATATTATATCAACTTTGCAAAGTCTTCTGCACCAACACAACGCCCTTATAAAATTGTTCAAAACTTCAATTGATAACTTGCCGGCGGATAACTACGCAATCCATATAAGAGCCGACAAAACACCAATCGGACAGCATGCCAGACGTTACAATGCACCTACCATCAATGAAGTAGCGATTGTTATAGTTGGAGAAGAACGTGATTCGCGTGATATAATTCTTCAGCGACGAAACAACACTATCGTACGTGTCGCGGAAACACACCGTTCTTACGATGCATTACAGTATCCCATAATTTTTTGGGAGGGGCAGGACGGATATCACTTCAATATTATGCAAACTAATCCAGCTACAGGTAATTAAATTTATTCTTATTTTGCACATACTCCATATATGTAAGAAATAATCATACGTTCTTAACTCACATTTGCATTTATCTTATCATTCATTTTATTTCTTATTGCAGGTGAACAACTTAATAAAGAGTATCAGCAATGAATTATTATTCGTACCGTATAATGATACCTCAAAACGGAACAAATTACATTCTACAATATCGTCAACTATTTCACCAGTACGTGGTTGACATGTACGCTAAAATTGAAGCTGAGCGACTTCTCTTCATTCGACTTAATCAAAAGTCGTTGCGCTCGGAGGAGTACATTCATTTACGAGATGCGATTGCTAACGACGGAAACGTCAGAGACATTGGCAAAATGGTTATACTTCCAGCAACCTTCACTGGCAGTCCACGACACATGCATGAATATGCCCAAGACGCCATGACATATGTGCGTTCATACGGACGTCCAGATTTTTTTATCACTTTCACATGCAATCCAGCATGGGACGAGATAAAAGAGCTTCTACTTCCCGGTCAAACTCCAGCCGATCGACACGATTTAACTGCACGAATTTTCAAACAGAAACTCACGAAACTGTTGGATCTGATTGTGAAGCATCACGTTTATGGTGAAACCACATGCTGGATGTATTCCATTGAATGGCAGAAGAGAGGCCTTCCTCACGCACACATTCTCATATGGCTCAAAACTAAAATACATCCAGCTTCCATTGATGATGTAATTTGTGCAGAAATACCAGATCCTGAAGAAGATAGATTACTATTCGATATTGTCACCAAAAACATGGTACATGGACCATGTGGTGCTACAAACCAACAATCCCCATGCATGGCAGATAACAGATGCACAAAAAAGTATCCCAGACAATTTATTCGTGAAACTCGCTGTGGTGATGACGGTTATCCACAATACAGACGACGCAAACCGTATGATGGAGGTCGCACGGCTACTATCAAAATGAGAACTGTTGAAGTTGAAATCGACAATAGATGGATTGTGCCATATTCGCCTTTGTTATCAAAAACATTTAAAGCGCACATTAACGTGGAATACTGTAATTCTGTCAAATCAATAAAGTACATATGCAAATATGTTAACAAGGGCTCCGATATGGCAGTATTCAGTGTAGACAATCCCGACGCGCGCTTGGATGAAGTGGTTCAATTTCAGACAGGTCGATATATAAGCAGCAATGAGGCTGTATGGCGAATTTTGAGTTTCCCAATTCACAGTCGGCATCCTACAGTTGTTCATCTCAGTGTTCACTTAGAAAATGGACAAAGAGTCTATTTCACGGAAGAGAATGCACGAAATGTTGCTGCTGCACCAGCGCACACAACACTAACAGCATTTTTTACCCTGTGCGAAGAAGATGTATTCGCTAAAACATTACTGTACGCAGAAGTACCAAAGTACTATACATGGAATACCACATCGAAAAGATTCCAACGGCGTAAACAAGGCACGCGAGTTGAAGGCTATCAAAATCTGTATTCGTCTGACGCATTGGGCCGTATTTACACAGTACATCCAAATAATGCCGAATGCTACTTTCTGAGAATGTTGCTTACTAATGTCAAAGGTCCAACTTCGTTCGCAAATTTGAGAACGGTTGATGGCGTAGAATGCCACACATACAGAGAAGCTTGCCTAAAACTTAATTTACTGGAAAGTGACCAACACTGGGAAATTGCACTGATGGACGCCTGTGTCAGTAGTCATCCACGACAAATACGAACATTATTAGCTATCATTTGACCACATGTTCGCCATCCAGCCCTAAAACCCTGTGGGAAAATTCAGAGAAGAGTTAAGCGAAGACATTTTGCACCGAATTCGTACCATCAGCAAAGATTACACCATTCCATTTTCAGACAACATTTTCAATGAAGCTCTGATAGAAATCGAAGAGATATGCTTAACCATCAACAATAAAACACTCATTCAACTTGGCATGGTCGCACCACAACGTTCTGCGTATGACCTTCCTGATCGAGATTTATTGAGAGAAAAACAATTCAGTGCTGATGCCTTGCGTGCATATGTCGAAACAAATAAACCACTCTTAGTTGCAGATCAAAGACTGGTCTACGACACAATCATAAATGCGGTGGCCAATGGTAGAGGTGGTCTGTTCTTCCTGGATGCGCCTGGTGGTACAGGAAAAACGTTCCTTATCAGTTTGCTGCTAGCGCATATTCGCTCTCAAAATGAAATTGCTTTGGCCCTTGCCTCATCAGGTATTGCGGCTACCTTATTGGATGGTGGACGAACAGCGCATTCGGCGCTCAAATTGCCATTGAACATGCAATTTGCCGTAACTCAATCATGCAATATTTCTAAAGGTTCTGGTATGGCGAAAGTGCTCCAAACTTGCAAACTGATTGTCTGGGATGAGTGCACGATGGCCCACAAGAAATCGCTTGAAGCACTTGACCGAACTCTTAAAGATCTACGAGCAAATGCAAACCCATTCGGTGGAGCTCTCATTTTATTAGCAGGTGATTTCAGACAGACTCTACCAGTCATACCAAAATCAACACCAGCCGATGAGCTCAACGCTTGCCTCAAAGCATCGCATCTTTGGAAACATGTGCAGAAACTCACATTAAGGTCAATATGCGCGTACATCTGCAGCGCAATGCGTCAACCATATTTTCAAAACAACTATTGGAAATCGGTAATGGAGAAGTACCAATTGACGCCAATACAAAACACATTTCATTTCCAGTGAACTTCTGTGTCATTGTTCCATCCATCAAACAACCAATTCTAAAGTTTTCCCGGAAATTTCCACTAATTACAAAAATCACCAATGGCTTTGTGAACGTGCTATTTTTGGCAGCAAAAAACATCGATGTAAATACAATCAACTACGTAATCAATGAACAAATTCCGGGTAGTTCTGTCACCTACAAATCGATTGACAGCCTCATGAATGCAGACGAGATTTTAAATTATCCAGTTGAGTTTTTAAATTCGTTGGATCTATCTGGTGTGCCACCGCACAGACTGTCATTAAAAATTGGTGCACCAATAATTCTTTTACGCAATATAAATCCACCAGTTTTGTGCAACGGAACCAGGCTCGCTGTGAAAAAACTGATGCCGAACGTAATTGAGGCGACAATTCTTAATGGCATGTCGAAAGGAGAAGATGTGCTGATTCCACGTATTCCCATCATTCCCACAGATATGCCATTTGATTTCAAGCGTCTGCAGTTCCCTGTTCGCCTTGCTTTTTCAATGACCATCAACAAGGCACAAGGTCAATCGCTTCAAATTTGCGGATTAAATCTGGAAAACCCATGCTTCTCGCATGGTCAATTATATGTAGCATGCTCACGAGTGGGACAGCCGGAAAATTTATTTGTTCTTGCAAAAGATGGAAAGACTAAAAATATTGTATATGCTAAAGCACTTGAATAAACGTTCTTAAATTAAATTTCAAACACAAAAATAAAATCACTGTCTTTTATTGGTTTTGTATATTTAAATATGTCTGTATTGTGTACATATACCAATTTAGAATGAAAAACAGGCACAAACCGTTCGTCCGTTTACGGTGAAGCTTTGGTGAGTTGTCGACGGGATGGCGGAGAAGGTTCCTGTCAAAAAAAATTAAAAAAACCCACCCCTCCTCCCCATAATTTAGACAAAACCACATATTTCATCAGATTTCCATGAGAATTTGCACACTTATAGTTTGAAACAAACAGAAAAATACTGCCTGCACATGTTTTCCAAAGCGCATCCCCTCTCACCCTTTCCAACTGAAAATGAATGAAACAGCAGTTTAAAATTTATATGTAAATATTTTTTCATTTAATCTATGTGCCTACTCAAGTCCAGCAATAGTGAAGCATTGCCGGGTCAGCTAGTAATTAAATAAAAATAAAAATATTAGTAATAACAATAGTAATAACAACCAATCTACAATCATCATCCACCCAATAAATGTTCAAAAATAATTATTAATTTAGAAAATAACAGTAGAAAAATTAGATATAACCATAAAAATTAAGAAAATCTTAACGTTTGATAATGAACTAAAACTACGATATTTAGTAAACACTTCCACTTTAAAATTAGATATGATCACTCAAGATGCACCTCGTGTATTCTTATTCCTCATTTATACTTTCGTGTAAGCTTATTCGAATCGAGAAGCACTGCATAAACACATGGTACGCTCGCATCGGTAGCGGGTGTTTGGCGCGTGTCAAAGACCTTCATGAGAGCGCTAGTACACTATTGCATCGATTCAAACATTCATAAACAGCTTTTCAATGATCACAAATAGACAATGGGAATTGTCACTGTAAGAAAAAAAATCAAGAATTAATGACCAGTAAAATAAATTATTTATGCCTTATTATCGGTTATTTCAGTTGAAAAACATGTAAGTTGAAATATTTAATGATGAATTTCACGATTAAAATAAGTTAATAATTTTAAAAAATAACATTTTTTCCCAGATAAACCATAAAAATTAAGAAAAACTTAACGTTTTATTATAAACTAAAATAACGATATTTATGAAAATTCTTTCAACTTTTGAATTAGATGTGAACACAAGATGCGTTTGCATGTTTGTAAACAGCAGACAAAATTTTATGAAGAATGAAGTGACTGCCGCTTAGCTAGCAAACTCAACTGACTAGCATACAAGTACCGCATTTACATTTTTCGCGATCTTGTGCGAGTCAAGATAACAGTGGCTTTTTTTGGCGCGAGTCGAAGGTACTCGTGGTGAGTGCTAGCGTGTTGTTTACACTGTCGTTAACTATTTTATGTTAAATATATTTAAGTTGAAATATTTAATGATTGAAAGAAAATCAAGATGATATTAAAAAATTTCTAAATTTTGAGTAGAATTCCCTGATAATTTTCGAAATTACCTGAATATCCTGATATTTACATGAAATTTAACGATTACATTAAATTTCTTGATAATTCCCGATATTCCCAGTTTTCCCAGGTTGTGGCCACCCTGAGAGAGTAGGGAAACAGGTGAGTTATTATGAACAGTTTATTGACAGGTTTATTTTGATGATGGTAGAAACTAAGCCTGCTCCAACCATGTCAGTACAAGTGTATATGCCAATGTCACAGTGAGATGATAAAGCAATAGAGAAAATATATGACAAAAGTAATTCAATAATTAAATCATTATGTGAAGGAGAATGAAAATCTAATGATCATTGGCAATTGGAATGCGATAGTGTGAGAAGTTAAAGAGAGGGTTACTGTAGGAACTTGTGGTCTAAAAGAAAGAAATGAGCGAGGAAGCAGGTTGTTAGAATTTTGTGAAAAGTATAAGCTAATCATCATGAACACACTATTTAAGAATCATGGACTAGGGATATACACTAGGAAACGTCCAGGGGATACAGGTATGTATCACCTAGGTATATTATGGTCAAAAGAAGGTTCAGGAATTAAGTTGTAGACTGTGAATCATACCCAGGACTTGACGTAGACTTGTACCAAAATCTGATAGTTATGAAGTGCAGGCTGAAATTCATGATAATAAAGAAATAAAATAAGCAGGACAGGCTGGAAATGAAAAAATTGAAACAATCTAACATGAAAGGAAAATTTGCATAGATGGTAGACATGGGTCTAAGAAATAACTCTGAAAGGAGTTGAGCAGAAGATGAATGAAATGCTTTGAAGAGAGAAATAATCAGTCCTGATTAAGAAAAAATAGACTTTAGAAAGCAAGCCACACAAAAACTTGTATCATAGATTGATCAGTGGAGAACATACAAAATGTTCAGGATGAAGCTGGAAGAGAGCAGTAACAAACATTTTTTAGAATCCAATAAGCAGAAAATATAAAAAATCAAAAGTAAAGTGGCTGCAAGAAAAGTGCAAAGAAGTAGAAAAGATATTGGTCATAGGTAAAGTGGCCTATAGGACTATCAAATGAGATTTTTGAGAAATGAAGAAAAGATGTATAAACATTGTAGCTGCTGATGGGAAATATCTTTTAAACTCAGAAGACAGACTGAACTGATGGAAAGAATACACAGAGAAACTGTATGATGGGGATGATGTAGAACCCAGTGTACTGGAAAAATAGGGCTATGTCAATATTGTTTGGGATCCTGTTTTAGGAACAGAATTTGACGTCATTCCAAAAGATCTGAAGGCAATTGGAATTGATGAGATCCTTACAGAACTTCTGAAATTTCTAACAAAAGAAAGAATCCAAAGATTACTCAAAGTGATATCATACAGTTAAAGAAACAGGAGTGACTCCAATTGATTTTAATAGAAGTATCGTCTTCACATTTCTGAAGAAAGCACAAGCCAACAAATGTGAGAATTGTTTCACCAAAAGTCTAACAAACACATGCTTCAAAATTTCTGACCATGATTATATACAGAAGAATAGAAAGCATAGCAGAAGAGATAGTAGGTGAAGATCAGTTTGGGTTTAGTAAAACTGCGGTACAAGAGGAGCAATTCTGACTTTAAGACCCTATGGATAATCAAGAAAAATAAAGATGCTTTAATGGCATTTGTTGATTTAGAAAAATTTGAGAATGTTGAGTTGATTTTTTTTTTCAGGTTTAAAATATCAAAATAGAAGAATGCTTTATAATCTATATCAGAATCAAATAATATAATAAAAGTAGAGAATCATATGAGACAAGTGTGAGACAGGGATGTAGTCTATCTCCATTAATATTCAATTTGTATGCACAGTAAGCTACAAAGAACGTAAAAGAAAAATTTGACTGTGGCATAAGTGCTCAAGGAGAATAAAATCAGTATGCTACTTTGCTAATGACATTATTCTGTTATCAGAACAGACTGATGATATTGAGAAGTTACTGAATGTGATCAATCAAATAATGAAGGAAGATTTTGAACTAAATATAAACTGAAGCAAAATAAAGTTATGAAATGGAGTATATATGATAGCAGTAACAGTGGATTAAATACAAAAATTGAATCAGTTGTGATAGGAGAAGAATATGAATTCTGCTTCTTAGGGAGTAAAATTACAATTGATGGCGAAAGAAGGGTGATGCTAAAAGCAGAATAATACTAGCAAAAGAGCTTTCATGAAAAGAGAAATGTTTTATATCGGATATTGATCTAAGACTATGTAGCATAACAAGTTACATGGAGAAATTACAAAAGGCTTAAGGTTACTCTGGAAGAAAGTAGTACTCATGGAAATAGCCGAGTAACAAGCAGAGAGATAGCGAGGTAATAGGCATTTGTGTTTGAGTTGATGAACCATTATTGCGAGCAAAGGACCTTATATCTTCGGATACATATCTATTGAATGCTACTTTTATAAATTGCATGAAGTCATATGGAAGTTGTTGTTATTCAAATAAAAGAAATTAAGATAATAAGGTTGAGGATTAAAGTTCTGAACAAGTTTAAACAGGACATGTATCCTCTGTGACTGTGATCTAGGCTATAAAGAAGTACAAAGTCGAATAAGAACAAGACTAAAAATACAACAACGTGGAAAGAAATTTTGGAGCATAGCACTTTATGATAGCGAAGCATGAACTTTAGGAAAACCAGGGAAAAAAGGAAAATTGAAGCATTTGGTATGTGGTGCTTTAGTACGATTCTGAAAATTAAGTGAACAAATAAAGTACAAAATGAAAATGTTTAGGAACTAATGTGTGAGGTAAGAAACTTGTGGAAGAGTCTTACAGAAAGTTAAGACATTATGGTGGGTCACATTTCAAGTGAAGCATGAATGGTTATTCTGTTGGTGGAAGGAACAATCTGTAGCGGTAGACAGAGAATAGAATATGTAAATCTGATAATTGAAGATGTAGGGTGTAAGAGGCACAGAGATGAAGAGGTTACCACAAGGTAGGAAGGGATGGATGATTGCATCAAACCAATTAAGAGACTGATCGAAAAAAAGAAACACTGAATATGAATTTAAATTGCTCCAAACATTTCTCATCTACGAGGGTGGTCCCAAAAGTAACCAACCTAGCAATGAAAAAACAAAATTTTTGGAAAAAACTATATTTTACAACGTAGTCTCCTTTCAGCTCTATACATTTATTTAAGCGATTTTCAATAGCTTCGATACCACTTTAATAAAAAGAACTGTCTTGCTCCTCGAAATAGCCATTAATTGCCGACATCACTTCTTTGTTGGTCAAAAATTTTTGACCACTGAGCCATTTTTTTAAGTTTGGGAACAGGAAGTAATCCGGGGGAGCTAAATCTGGCAAATAGGGTGCATGAGGTAGCAATTCGAACTTTAATTCATTAATTTTGGCCATTGCAATAACGGATCTGTGAGCTGGAGCATTGTCGTGATGAAACAACACTTTCTTCTTAGCCAAATGTGGGCGTTTTATCTTGATTTCTTCGCTCAAATGTTGCAATAACTTCGAATAATTATCGACGTTGATTGTTTTTCCTTTTTCAAGATAGTAAATGAAAATTATCCCATGCGCATCCCAAAAAACAGACACCATGACCTTGCCTGCAGATGGAAGGATCTTGGCCTTCTTTGGAGCAGATTCTCCCTTTCAGTCCATTGTTTTGATTCTTCTTTTGTCTCTGGAGTGAAGTTTCATCCATGGTTACGAAATGGTGCAAAAATTCAGCTTTGTTGTGGTGAAACATCGCTAAACACTCAATTGAAACATCTTCACGACACTGTTTTTGCTCGAGTGTTAGCAAACGCGGCACCCATCTTGCACATAACTTTCTCATGTTCAAATTTTCAGTTAATATGTGGTGTACCACTTTTTTTGAAATGCCTACTATGTCTGCTAGCTCGCACACTTTCAGTCGACGATCTTCCAGTACCGTTTTATGGATTTTCATCACCATTTCTGGAGTCGTCACCTCATTTGGTCGACCACTGCGATGTTCGTCTTGGCAGCTTGTATGGCGTCCTATAAACTCTGCCACCCAATATTTTACTGTTGTAAACGAAGGAGAAGACTCACCCAGATTAAAATCTAGGTCAGTTTTTATATCGGTTGGGCTGAGGCCTTTCAAATGAAAGTATTGTATCACATAACGATGAACAATTTTCTCCATTTTCACAAATTTACTCACACCATTCAAGATTAATTGTTGCCAAACAAATACGAAACAATGTAGCGTCTTCAAACTTGAAACATGTGCTTCATAGAATATGTGCTTTGATATAAAGGGATATTTTTCAAGGAACTACTGCAATCTCTTAGTCAGGCCGGGTACTTCTGGGACCACCCTGGTATACTATTAATTCTTCCATTATGGAAAGCAACCAAGACCCTACATGTTTCTTATGCACTATGTTATATATCTATTACTGTATTGTATGAATGTCAGCAAACTGCAGTATTTGTTGAAAAGCAATAAGATAAATCATCCATCAAAAGCAACTCAAAATTTGCAGTACCATCTAACACTCCTTCCTTGAAACAAGACTCTATCCCTATTCATACATGTAGTTCTCTTTTAAATTATGAAACTATTCCTTTGATCATTATTTCCTTATAGTACTTTGTCATATTTTGGCATTACTTTTCTCACCTCTCATTGCAATTACTACCTCCTTCCCTTAATTAATTCATCAACTTTAACCATTTCACCGGAGTTCATGATTTCTCCCATTTTTCTTTTGTATTCCGTATCCCTTTGGTCATAATTTTTTTCCTCTGAGTATCAGCTTCTAACTTAGACATTTTTAGATTATGTGTTGATCTAATCACAGCTGAAAATCAAAGTACCCATGATAATTCTCTGCATTACTGCTAAATCAAAGTAGTGATGATAAATACAATGGTCCTGTAACTTTACACAAAAAAGAACCCAATAAAACTCCAAAAAGTTATTTTATTTCACTTTGCTGTTTCTCCCAGGTTTGATGTAAACATACCACAATTAAATATTATTTTAAAATTTAAAAATCATCATTAATATCCTTAGATTTTGAACTTTATATTTTATGATAAAACTCAGTTTATTATGTAACTGTCTTTATATAAAAAATCATTTGTGTGCATAAACTGCATCATGACAAGACAAACTGTTGGACAAATTCATTTTAAATTCACATGAAATGTTATTGAGGAGTTGCAAAAGGTCTACGTTTATAATTCTTTCTAACAAGTGACAATGACACATAATTTTTATACTTACAATTATATATGTTGAATGTGATTCCACATATAACTCTGTGTTAAAGAAATGTTGCTCCCAAAATATTACACTACCACTGTTTTGATTCTGTTTGTTTATTTGAGAATGGGTATTTATTTAATAATTTAGTTAGTTGTATTAGATGAATTAAAATAGAACAGAAAGTTTTGACAATATGATGCTGAAATTGATCACTTTTCAGATTCGACACTTGACATTAGTGCAGTAAATAAAATAATGCCTTGAAGTTTAAAAATGTAACACCTGGGATTTGTTGTGCAGCTAAAAAAGTTAGTTGAATACATTATCTCATCCATTAGCATCAGTCATTTTGAGTTTGAGCCAAGAATCAAATTTTTTTCAGTTCCCTTAACAAGTGATAGGTAAAATAGGGTCTGTTATATTTTGATTTGAAGTTTAAAGGCTGAGAAATTAAAGATAAAAGTTTTCATGAATAAGTAACGATTATTTGTTGAACTCAATTTACACATTCTATTAGTTTCTTTGAACCACTTACGTTGTATTAATTGTGACATAATCAGTTTAAGAGGTAAGTCCCCACTTCAATATGATACATGAATGAAGTTTCTTTTATAGTTTAACTGTGAATTAACAACACATATTTCAGCTTCCACAAGTCACGGGTGTGGCTGGTATAAGTTTTTTTTTTTTTTAGTAATAATAATAATAAAAATAGCTACAATGCAATAGGAAGAAGAATATTTAGGAGATATTAATTTAGAAATGAAGGTCAATGTAGATTGGAGGGATGCAGTGATAAGAAACTGTATACAGAAACAAGAAATTTCGGGCTATACATACCATGTTCACGTGAATACCCATTGTCAACCCAGCCATACGAATCATAGTTTCTGACTAGTATGTTCAGAGCAGAATGGAGGTGAAGTAGGTGGAGCAACATAAGCACTGTCTTTGGAAACATTTGTGTAGAAAAGATATTAATTATAATATATTAATAAAAGAAATAAGTTAGTGGTAATAAATTCAATATCAGATGACACTGTTTATTTTATTAACTTGTATCTATATTTAATTCATATATTTTATAATAAGTATTTTACATTATTAATTTTTATGATCAGTTTTATTAAGTTATTTTTCACAATAATTAATAATATTTTCAACCTATGATATATTTTTTATGATAAAATTCTTTCCTGTACATAACATTTTCAAAGATTTTGATTTTCATTGAATTGTTTGTAACAAACATAAGACCTAATTTTCTACTAACTGCAGTCATATAATTTAATTAACTTTGAATATGAGACAGTGATTTCTTGTAAATTTGTATATTTTTCCCATGAACATGTAATTATATTGATGGATTAAAATAGTTTATAAGAGGTGTAATTTTATTAATAGCATAATAGTGTATGGAACATTAATTAAAAGATAGTAATGAGGAATGTTGTGTAAACTATAATATTTTGAATGGGATTTTGGCTTCTAGGAATAGTTTTCTATTGTCTGTTTTATTTTTTATGTACTTGTAAATATCCTTTACTTTCATTGGAGGTTGTTTCTTATGATTTATGTAATTTTGTATAAGTTTTAATTGTTTTTGTACTATTTCCATCATACAACACCTATTTAAGCTCTTAGAGATTGCAACCAAGGAAGCTTGCACAGAGCAATGATTCTTCATTTGTTATTGTAATGTGCTCTAAATGTTTGGAAACAAGTCTGATGTCAATTTTGTGTATTTTTTCCTTTGTATTTTGACGAAATAAAAGTCAAGTTCAACATTTCTTGATGCTGTTGATATTTGGGAAGTAATCCATCATTTGAAAGTATCAAGAGATTGTCTAACTCTCTTTGAGGAAGTATAAACCTCCTGGTGATTGAGCAAATATTTAAATCTTCATAAACTAGCTTAAAAACACTATTTGCTCAGTTGTTCCACACTTGGTCAGACTTCCCACCAATAAAGCTCATTCTTATCACAAACAACCACCTGCTATCTCAATCAAATGGTAGAAAAGTGCTATTCATGTTGCTGGATTGACAGTGGCTGCTTCTGCAAATGTAGCTGTGAGCTTTATTTTCTATTTTCATTAGTAATACTTTACATCAAAATATTGTTTTCTTGCTTCTGTTGTCCTTCTATCAAGCTTGACCACCAGCTGGTCTATTTCTTTGTTTTCCATATTAATAAGTGCTTAAAATATCCAAATCTATGAAATTTACAATTTTTTTCTTTTTCTTCTACTGCTTATTGCAGTATTTTTTTCCCTCACACCATTATAAATAAGTTTTACTGTTGTCTATTGTATTTCTTATGAATTTCTTTTCATGTTACACATCAAGTGATCAAATATAGATATATTACCCATTCATTATCTGTTATCTTACCAGGTTCTTGCCAGAATTAATATACTGTATCTGCTCTTGCATAATTCACTCTGAACCAAAAAATTCAATTAATATCTGATCATCCATTCAGAAGTAGAAGTCTTTTAAAATGTTTAAATGTTATCCTTGTCTATTACATCATGTAAGGAGTGCCGTCATTTTCTGTTCGTATTTTAAATTCCAACTTTTCTGTCCAGTTAGTGGGGATATCATTCTAGACTAATTAAATCTTCATTTCTAATAAGGATAAGCCTGGTAGTTTAATTCCAGTGAAATATGTCATACAGTAGGGTTGAACATGGTAACCAGTTTTATTTATTTTATTTTATTTATTCTATTTTCATTTCAGATGAGTGAAAAACCAGAGGTTCATGTTGTAGATGCAACACATTTTTCTCTTTTGGAGAAACAAGATGTATTGGACATTATAAACAAAAGGATAATGACTCAGCAGGAAAATACCTCTCGTTCCGAATTAATTCAGAAACCATGTTTGTCAGATCATGAAAATGTTATTTGTAATGGCTACACAAAACAGCAATGAAGCAATCAACTAGATAGTATTGTGTGTTTAAGTTTCACTCTAGTACTATGGAATTCTTATGGAAAGTGATAATAGCTGATTGCAATGGGAGTTTCACCTTCTAGCATGTTATTTAACTGTGAACTGTAGACCGATCATGTCACTACAATTGTAAATTTTGTTATCTTACTATTTTATAATGATATTTTTTAGTTTAATTCTTACAAGCATAAACTGCAAGTTGATTTTTGTGATTAAAATGAGCTGTAAATATTAAAATAAATTTCTCTAAGTTATCCATTACAATTCAAGTTCAGATTTATTATTTTGTTGACTACTAATTATATGACACTAGGTATAAGGCCATTACCATGTTTTTGGCATGGTCAATGGTCACAAGCCAATATCAGCTCCAATTTTAAGGTTAAAGGTCATGACAGGTTGCAGTGGCGCAGTAATCAAAATTAGTGTGATACGAAATAATTTTTTTTATATATATAGACTTCTTTTATCCTTTGGTGTCGAAACCTTTAATGTTTTGATTATTTGTTTTTGAGTTGATCTATCGCTTTTCCAAATACGATCCAGGGGGCTGTGCTCTTTCATTACAGTAGAATATAATTATTGGCAACACCAAGCGCTTAAACAAAGGGAGCATTGCTCTGTAGCTCCAACAATCACAGGAACTCGTTATCCTTGTCGTATGTCACTTTTGTTTGGTTTGTTAGAAGCGGCGGTGGATATAATGTAAGTTTTTTTTGTATAAAGTGAGGAAATTTAAAATTAAAGGATATATTATATACATATAAAATTGTTAAAATCATGGTAATTAGACAGTAAAATTGTAATTCCTCGAAATTATTTCAAGAAAAATGTTAGATTTTCCTTTGAAAATGAAAAAAAGCAACCAACTTATGTCGGAATAGGCGTAGTCTAGGCTTCAAAATTGTTTTTCTTATTTAGAATTTCATTAGCTTTCAATCTAAGATTCACAAGTGCCTTGAAGTATTTTCTAATTATTTTTTAATTTATCATCTGACCGATTCGTGATGTATAAATTGAGTACATTTCGCGTTATCTGATTTACACTCTGCGTACCTACCTATTGTTGACACCTATACTCGACATGATATCTTATCATGTTCGAATTTATGCAAATAAAATGATTCAGTAAACTGCATTAAACTAGCAATACTGTCAGGTTTCAAGTCGATTTGAAGGAGTCCAAGTGTTCATTGATGGTATCGTCTGTCGTTGGTAATCAGTTTTTGTAGGGAATGTGTTTAAAACAGTATGAACAGCATATCTTGCTAGCGAAATCGTAACATTAGCAAGCACTTCATGTTCATGTTAGTTTGCAATGCTTTTTATTGATCGAGAAATTGAAAATATGAAGATATGATTGCGATGAAATAAATAAGCGTATGATTCTCTAAGAATTTTCCATAATAAATTTACAGAAGAAGATTTCTATTATGAGTAACCTCTCTGTCGAATACAGGTACCCAAATTCTTACGGGTTCCTTAAATCGACAGGGATGTCCAACTTCTGTTCCTGAACAAAAATTGAGCCTTTAATCATAAACTGAATGAACATTCGAGTCGTTTACAACATATTTATTTATACGTTACAGAGCGGCGCTCTTCTTCTTAAATTGCCTTCTACTATTGGAGGTTGGAGGTCCACATATCTAGCCTAGCTCTGAGCGTGAAACTGCAGTATGGAAAGCCTCTTCGGACGTGCAATTGAATCATGTCCGAATGTCCTTCAGCCACGAATTCCTTCTCCTGCCAACAGTTCTTTTCACTTGTATTTTCCCTTTAATGATGAACTGCAGTGGTTGGTACCTCTCGCCTCTCATAATTTGTCCTACATATTGCGTTTTCCTTTGCTTTATAGTGAGCAGCAATTCTTTCGTTTCTCCATCCGATGAAGTACTTCTTCGTTTGAGACTTTCAGCACCCAAGATATGCATAAGAGACGATGATACAAATACATTTCAAAAGATTCAATCTTTTTCTCTAGGGTCCAGCTTTCACACCCATCACCCATCAAGAAAAATGGAGAACACGTATACTCATTCACATTAAAACATGCGAAATAAACCACTATTATGTTCAAAACATTTCGGCTTTATTGTGGATGTAAACCACTATTTAAATCTTCTAATGTGACATTGGACAATGAAATATTTTGACAGATTTTCAGGTTTAAACCATTTTCTCTCTTCTGTTAAAATTCTCTTGAATTAGGAAAAACTATGCTCCACGCCACATAAGGTAAAAGGTATGAAATGCATATTAGCGATTTCCTTAGGATTCCAAGGCAGTATTTCTTGTTCCTTTAGTCCAGAGAGAACTCGGCCTATTTGTTCCATCCTCTTGAAATCTGGACTGCGGGCTAAAACAGACTCCTGCTTCTTAGCTATAGACACCCAGAGTGGTCCAGGAGCCACTTTGGCGCTCACTTCTTGAATGATTTGAATTGCTTCCGTCAACGGTAGAGTGCCTCCTTCCAACTTCTTGATTGAAAATTCTAGGTTGTAAAAATTTGCCTTTATATATGTCAACTCCTGCACAGCTGATACTTAGTGCAACACTTTCTTTACATTTATTATAGCAATAGCTTCGCTTTCATCTAATGATTCGATGACCTCCGTGATGCTCTCATAATTTTCTGCATAATATGTTGCGGCTGAGAGCCAGGTCCCCCATCGTGTCGCTACTGGCTCGGGAGGGAGGGGTAGCTTTTCCCTGAAAGTAACTACTCGACTTGGCGCTTCCAGGAATATTTTCTTCACTGAAGAAATTATCTCGTCAACTACAGTGTGCTGTTCCCGAATTTTTTCAGATGCCCAGTGCAGCCCACGAACTAGGCAGATAACATGCGCCTTTTGGGAATTAAACACTCCCCTGGTATTATCATATAAGCTGCACTGTCTGTCACCATCAACCCCAACTTATCCTCGTGTTTTGGATGTGGCGCCTACACCTTTAACCCTTTAACTGCTACGGTTCGGCCAGCCGAGCCTTCGCTGAGTGCGGCTTTGTTTACTCCTAAGCTGTTTACCTGCCCTGGAATGCCGCGTTAGACCGGACCGCTGTGTACTGAATACGTCTGGAGCATTGTGTGTGGCGTTCTTCTGCTTTCGCTCTGCGATTTGAAACTGCAGATACAAAATAAATACAGTTAATATAACATCTAAAGTTTTTCAGTTTAAAGCTCCTCTAAAAGTGAATGTCTGCGTAATCTAACATGCCGGTACTTCATATACTAAATAGATATTACAGCAACTGAAATGTTTTTAGTTTGTGAGCATAGTAATTTATCTGGAGAGAACCTTTCCGAATACCTTTCACAAATTCTGCACAAATTTGCCAGCCTTCTTTTTGACCCGGGTTAATATATTTTTAATTTTTTGTTTTTTTTTTTTTGTTTTTCGTTTAGTTTTAGAGGCGTATAAATGTAATATAATTATTACTCTGCAGTTAACCATGGTTAGTAATTCTTTTTGTGTGATAACCCTTGAAATATGGTACAACACACAGTTATACATTACATGTTCTGCATTGGTTTCTCGACGCACTTTCTGTATCGAACATAAAGCGCATTTACGCATTCGCGTGCTCTTCTTTGAATTTGCAATATGAATGAATGAAATTTGGATAAAAGGTCTCAAAAAGTTGTGAGGGCGATTTCTAGGGGGGGAGGGGGCGTCTCACGGACCTGCAAAATTCCTCGCAAAATTTAAATTTATGGATGCAACAGACGAAACTCTGCAACTGGCATTTTTCGTCCGGTTACTACATGGTGAAGAGCGTGAGCATTTAAAGTGCAGTGTTCGAGAATGTGGAAAAAGAACTCTTTAACCCACTTCATAGTGAAAATATAGTGTGAATTGATTCTCGCGTATCTGTTGGTCTCATCAGCAATAGATATCATGATATTCCGTTAGAAATATCAGGAAAAATGACAAACTGCTGGAATGTTAACGTAATCCACACTTGTCTCCTGCAGCTTAATCGACAAGCACATGCTGTCAAATGCGTCACTAAAGCATTCTCTTTTTCCACACATTTCGCTCGCACAATCTGTAGCTTCAAACTCTGAAAAATGGTCATTTTCCACTAGCTGATGTACACAGCTTAGGAAAATTACGTCGAGATCCTGTCGAAGGGTTATCACTGTCATCCATATCAAAGTGATTATATTCACTGTCGCTTCTAGTAAGAATCTCCATGATTTCTTCCGTGGTACAAACACGACGGCGTATTCGGGAGGACGATGGTTCGAATCCCCGTCCAGGCATCCAGATTTGGGTTTTCCATGGTTTCCCCAAATCACTCCAGGTGAATGCCGGGATGCTTCCTTCAAAAGGCCATAGCCGAATTCCTTCCCATTCCTTGCCCCCCCCTTCTTTACCATCTCTAAAGACCTTGCTGTTAAGAGACGTTAAGCAGTTAAAAAAAATAATGACTGTATGCCATTTTCTCAGCGAAAACTAAAAGGAAAAGAGCAACACAAATTAGATCGCAGTTGCCAATGCTCAAGGGCCGAATGAGGAAAACAACTAACCACCCTGGGTGGAAATATGGCTTCATAGCCAGGCCGCTAAGAGGCTAGCGTATTAACATGTCTGGAGCACATACAGGGCGGCGAGGCGGCGCGTGTATACACGTCTGGAGCACAGACAGAGCGGCAAGGCGGCGCGTGTATCCACGTCTGGAGCACCTGAGCGCAGTAGTAGTCACGCGCATTAACACGTCTACAGTAGTCAAAGGGTTAATGCATCCCTTACAGTAATTGCCACAGTAGAGTGGTTTGTCATTGGAAGTTCTCTTCACATAATGACATGAGGTATACTCAGTTCCTCATATGCGAGCTTGCCCATAACAAAGCTGGCTATGTATCTGCCACTGGCATCTGTCGTCGCATCTACACTTAACCAGATATAGTGGTCAGCAATGTCCACCCGTATTTCTACAATGGTTTTCTCATAGTGCTGATGCAAGTAATTCTTTCTTAAAGTGGATTCATCTGGTATTTTTCTGTTACAAAATTCTTCCAAAAAGGTTTACATTCTGGAGTGTTGAAACTGATATATTAGCGACAGTGAGAGCTTCACAAAGACCTAGGCTGGACGAATCTTCTGTACCCAGCTTTGAACTCGTAATGAATCTCTGCTCGTTTGGAAGCATTTCTCCGGGTATCATTTGCCAAACGAGTTGCTGAATTCTGATACTGTAGTACGTGGGATCGTTTTTCTACAGGCTCCTATATAGAAGGCAAAAATAAAAATAGTCCACCTGAATATAACACCCTGGATATTACCCAGTTAATATGAAATTTCTTCCAGAAGTCTAGACTATCACTTTATGTTACTTTAGAAATGAAAACAAATAAAATCTAATTTATTTTTTAAAATAACAAAAGTTATACATATATAAAAAACTAAAATAAAATTAACGGTTTTACACATGCTTGACAATATATAATTTTCCCATCTGGAAAAAAGTTCTTATCCGTTCCAAACCACTCTCTCAGGAGACTACTTCTTGCAGATTTCTGTTTAGGCAAGATGACTTTTAAAGAAGGAACTAAAAGTCTGTAAGCTTACAAAATGTTTTAAATTCCGTGTTACCACTAAACGATGATGGTATACAACTGTTAAGTTCTCAGAAAGGGATTGTGTTGCTGAGATTGTTAACTTTTAACATGTTATGTTTAAAACTTGTTTTATCGATTTGCTTCTACTGAATGTAATCCTTTGTAAAATGTGAAGTAGCCACACCACATTGTTACGGCTTTTCTCAATGTTACCGTCAATAATGATGTTAAAACATATCATTTAATATCGTTGTGAATTGGTTTTTCCAATTTAAAAAAAAAAAAAAAAAAAAAAAAAAAAAAAACCCTCAGTCCATTTACCCTCCAAGTTTGACTTCACCCTCGGACTCTGCGACTGATCATTCCTATACTGCTCACATTTGCAGTGTCTTTGAGCTTAGGATTCATGTAGTAATAGATACAGCTGGGGATGATGACTGGCCGGATCGCCCAGGTGTCTTTAGCTTGGATCGATGTAGAAGAAGGAAACAAAATTTTTGTGGAGGAAGGAGAAAAAGGAAACACCCCTAGCCTGTCAATAAGGCACTGTTCCGGCATTTGCATGGATTGGTATAGGAAAGCCACGGAATACCATTTCAGAACAGCCGACGGTGGGATTCGGACTCGTGGCGTCTCCCGAGTCCAGATTACTAGCCCACGACCCATGTCCCTGAGCTAATCTGGTCAGTCATTTGTTTTATTTAAG
This sequence comes from Vandiemenella viatica, assembly GCA_031002005.1. NCBI lineage: Eukaryota > Metazoa > Arthropoda > Insecta > Orthoptera > Morabidae > Vandiemenella > Vandiemenella viatica. The sequence goes on from JARYHS010010530.1 coordinate 50,012, forward strand.
TAACAAAATTACAGTCGGATTGGATCAGAACATCGAATTAGGTCCTTTTAGGTTCTAAAAACCGAATTAGGTCATTTTAGGTCATAACATAAAAATTAGGTCATTTTAGGTCCTATTAAATTTACAAATATGATTAGTTTATACGAAAGAGAAAATTAAAATTTCGAAAATATTAGGTTGGGAACAAAATAGGTTCGAACCTAAGAATCCGGGGCTTATTGATTACTTTTCCGTTTATAGTGATCCCACTGTTTTCGTTCACCAACACTTCCCTGAAATATACCTCGGAATAAAAGTTGAACAAGAGAGGTGATAGTACACAGCCCTGGTGAACACCTTTCCTGATTGCAGTCTTTTCTGATGTTCCTTGGTCAATTTTGACATCTGCAGTCTGATTCCAATACAGCATGCTGACAATGCGTAATCATTTTGGCAGTTGATTTCAAAACCTTTATCATATTTTCATGCCTCACGCAGTCAAAGGCTTTTTCATAGTCTGTAAAACAGGCATATACATCAACATTCATGTCCCTGCACCTCTGCACTAATACATTTAAGGAAAAGAGTGCTTCACATGTGTCAAGCCCATTTCGGAAGCCAAACTGGGTCTCACCCATATGAGATTCACACTTCTTGTAAATACGGGTGTGTATGATTCGCAGAAATATTTTCAGTACATGCGACATCAGAGCAGTGCTAGAAATCTAAAATTTTTCATGTGGAGACGGTCTTCAGTACATACAATGCCATATTTAGGAGTCTGTAGCTACATGTTTCTTAGGTGGGTAGTAAACTACTACTCTTGTTAAGTACTTCATGTAAAGACAGTAGATATCGCAAAGGCATGTTATTATATTACCTAACCCGTTGTTTTTTTAATTACGTTTTAATTATGTTTTTTTATATTTTATTTATTCTTCTATTTTTATGAAGGAGCTTAATGTAGAGTTGCTTCTCTGACTATACAGTACCCCCAGGGTCTCACAACTTGTGGGACCCAAAGCTGGGTTTGCACCAATGAGACCCCATCTGGGTCTGGAATTGCTTCTTCTTGGATCAAGCCATTTCTGTTAACTTTCCTCTCAATATCCCTTGATCCTGCAAATACCGAGGTTGCAAAGTCATTAAAATACAGCCTATGTTATTGTTTCAGTAGCAAATTATTGTGTAGCTTTCGACTTTTTTAAATCTATAGCGTAATCTTATGGTCGCCCTATAGTTACACTGGTGGAAATTAAAATCACGACACGCATACATGAATGGTAGAATTTTAGGAAACTTTGAAGATATATCCAGGGCCATACCTGGAGGAAATGATGATAAATGGAAATGGATCAGCTAAGTTCTTACCTTTAGATACAGCTGTCAGTGAGAAATGTGTCCAACTTGAGCACCAATACATTCGTCGATCCTTGCTGGCATTTAATCAACAAGTGTTCGGATGATTTCTTGGTGTATGTCTCACTATGCGTGCATGTATTTTGCAATCAGTTGTTGCACAGTTTGTGCTGGGTGACAATGTGATCTAATGTGTCTACTCCTGGTAACCTAGACATGCTCTATTGGGGACCAATCTGGGGACCATGCTGTCCAAATTGTGATCGAAACTTCTTGCAAGGCTTTTGTGACGATGGCTGCAGTATGAGGACGGGCATTATCTTGTTGGAAAATGTGATTTGGATGGTGAACATGAAGGGCATCACAATAGGATGCAGTACACCGTCCACATAGTGATGGGCTGTCATTGGCTTCAACAACAGTCGACTCAGTAATGCTGTTGAAACTGATTGCTGCCAAAACATGACAGCAGTGGCTCCACTTGCGTGACGTTCTGAAATCACAGCAGGTAAGCCGTTTCTCCACTATGCCTGTGAACATGTCGTCGATTATCACTTTGCCACAGACAGAATCGAGACTCATCTCTAAACACAAATTGTCGCATATAAATTATATGCGAGCAAGAGATCTATGTTATTAAATAAATACAATTTGTAGACTGTATTTCGTTTATAATCTTTTGCAGTTTATTTCTTTTGTTTGCCTGTTTAAAAAGTTCTCTAATACCAATAATGACCGTGTTTGAGATAACCTTGACATCCCAAGATTTGCAGGTTTGTTCCTACTCAAGATCTCTCAATTCAACTCCACGCTGCTGCCAAATCAATCTTGTCTTGGTTGTTTCCTCTACTCAACAATTCCCCTAACTTCACTTCTTTTTTTTTCCAGAGATCATATCCTTTTAAAGCCTCTCTGGGCGAACAATATTTATTAACCTTTGTATTCTTTTCTTTATATATATAAATCATTTTAACTTTTAATTTGCCACTATGTCACAAAATGCACACCATTCACATGTCCATTTGTCTTTTGCATTACATCAGGTTGGATGATGCTGGCAATGAAATTAGATTAATGGGACACATTGCACAGGGGCCAGAATGTAACCTAGCTTCAAGGAATTAATTTACAATCGTCCGGGGGGGGGGGGGGATGACTGTCTGTAACCACTGCTTGGATCTGGCCTGCAGATAACCATCTACCAGCAACAGCCACCCACACCATTTGGTCGTTTTCACGTGCTGTTATCAATTTGTATGGACCCAAGCCTGCTTTAGGAGTATTAGAGGCTTCATTCATCCACTGTGTAACAAGTCTGTATACTGACATTACACTACAACCAATCCTTCCGGAGATTTCACGATATCATGCACTCTTTAAAAACACGTCAATTCACTGACCTCTCTCAAAGTTAGACATTTCAGTATAGAGAATTGTCACTCTTCACCTTGGCATACTTGGTCAACAAAAACTTGTGGACAACAAAGTGTTATGTTACACCACACTGTTCGCCACTTATACGCTAAAAATTTTTGCAATTTACGTAATAAATATCACCTTAATTCTTATATTATTACATATAAAACTTTAAATTTTTAATCATTTAACTCAAATTGATAATTTTGAAGATGTGATTTACGAGTTTTCAGCTGTTGAAGCTAGAAAGAGGAGACTATGAAATATCAATATGACAATTTTATTAACTATAATCTTTTAAAACAATAAATGTTTATTTAATTATGTTTTATTATTATCATATTTTACCCTTACAAGATATTATATTTTACTTAATTTTGAATTTAATTTTTCAAGGGGTGACACCATCGATAACCGCCCTGGGTGTCACCCACGCTAGCTACGCCACTGACAGATTGACCTCATCATGCTAAGACATGAACATCACCTGTGTTACACACTAGGGTTCCTTCTGCAAAATTTTAACTAAATTTCTTGAGATTGAAGGGACTTAGAGGTATTAATGAGTTTTGCAAAAATAATTTAACAAGTTTTGTACTAAACTCATCATCTCATCATTCAACCAACATCCTCAATTATTCTAACCTTTGTGTCTACTTGATGCTCTTTCCCTTGGTAGAAAAATTTACCAGTCACAAATGTATTAAAAAGTGGACCAGTATCTTGTCTCTTCATCCTGTATGATTGTTCCACAAATTTCTTACCTCAAACTTTATTTCTAAAACACTTTCATTTTGTACCTTATGTGTCCACTTAATTATCATTTCAAAATGCATCCGTATCCATTTTACCTGATGTTGCTACAGTCCATGTTTCCTACTAAAAAGGGCTTCACTGCATACATATAGCATTAGGATGTTCATTCTGAGTTGTAGGTCACTATTTGAAACTAAGATTTTGATTTTTACAGGAAAAGTCTTCTTGATAGACCTATTCTGCTTTTAACATCAAACCTGTTTAGGGCATCAGTTACTATTTGCTTCCTAACTGACAGAATTCACTTACATCTCCTGTTACATCTGATTCTATCTTTAATCTGCAGCACTATTATTGCTGTAATTTCTGATACTTTTCATAACTTTTCTCATGCCTTCATTTATATTCAGTCCAATATCTTTCTTCAGTATTTTGTTCAAATCATTCAGTAATTTCTCTGTAACCTTAGTCAGTTCTGTTAACAATACAATGTCTATAGCAATTTGTACCATATGCTTTATTCAAAATTTTCTTTTACTTTCTTTAAATAGACACTGAATATTAATGGGAATAGGCTACAACCTTGTCTCACTCATTTTTTTAATTGAAGTATATCACTAATTATTTGCTTCTTTTATTCTGTCCACTTGATTCTTATCTACGTAGTTCATATGTTCTTGTTGTATCTTGATATTTTTTACTTTACTTCTTTAAAACTTTGAACATCTTGTTGCAGTTGGCTTTATAAAAAAGTTTTTCTAAATCAACAAATTCTTTAACTGCATCCTTGTTATATAGTCTTAAAATCACAATAGTTACTCTTGTAACCTGGGTTTTCACAAACCCAAATTGATCTTCAGCTACTATTGCTTCTACTATCTTATCTATTCCTTTATATTTAAGATCCTATTAGGCAACTGTGATGCATGTTATGTTAGTCTTATAGTACAATAATGTTTACATTGTCAGCTTGTGATTTCTTCAGTAGTATGAAAATGATACTTTTATTAAAATCAGTTGGAATCTCTCCTGTTTCATAACTTGCTGCATCAGTTTGTATAATATTTTGAATCGTTATTCACCTGGAGATTTTTTAAGCTTTGCATGGATCTCTTTAATTTCAGTTGCCTTATTTAAGTTCATATCTTTCAAAGCTTGTCATAAAAAGGGGGGGGGGGGAGGTTGATTCACAAATATTGCTATGAACTGGCATTGTGTCTGGTATCTTATAACATTTAAACAGCCAACAAACTATTGTTTTCATTCCAATAGTTAAAATTATTTACAAAGAAAAATAACACAGCACAATTCTTGAAAATATGAAGTTTGTTTATTTTAAAGAAAGATTCTATACAATTGTTGGTACCAGAAATTTTTAATAATCAAATCTGATATTTTTTTTAGATTGCAGGTTAGGCACACGCATGGAAAGCTTCCATCCTATTCCCTCTAGGTAGAATGAAGTTCTATAAATATACTGAATAAAATAACTGACAGGGGCACTACACCACTAGTTAAGCTGCATTCCTGACTTATATAGCTTCACTCGCTACACATGTCTATCGAAAGACTGAGGAGCTATGACTGTTCTACAAAGACATTGTATGCCCCACCTGCCATGGACTAATCTTGGTGAAAACTGATAAAAGACTGAGCACTAAATTCAAGATGGCTATCCTTTTTATAAGAAAATTGAGGAGCCTGACGTCAGACCATAACTTCTAAAATTAATATCTGCCTAACACCTATTTATTCTAAACTCTGGTTCCTTATGATTATTATTATTACTATTACTCTTCAATTCACTAAAATTGGATGGCGTAGGGTGCATTGCACCTATCCAAATGTGTAACAGTTTGGGAGGTATATGAGCAAAGATCCAATCATTCGCTTGGAGTGACATGGAAAAGCTATGGAAAACCCAGGTCAGGATGGTCAGAGGGGTTTATCAAGAAATACTCCTGTCAGATTATAAGTTTTCTTGACCAGTAAATCATTCCTATTCCATTCTCTAATCACTCACGGAAAAAATGAGTATAGAAATGAATTGGGTCTGGCCCTGGTTTCTCTTATCTTATTTTCTCAGTCATTCCTTGATATGAATGTTTCTGGTAGTAGCATTTGTTTGAAGTCATAAATTTTTCAATTAGCTTCTGTGGAGAGCAATTCCTTCAGTATTCCCCACCAAACTGCTTAACATCGCATTTACACTTTCTCTCCAGCTATATATATATATCAATCACAAATCAGGCAGCTCTTACTATTACTATTACTCTACGATTCACTAAAAGTGTGTGCTGGAGGGTGCATTGCACCTATCCGGGGAGGTAATGGTTTGAAAGGGATATGGCAGGAGCTGCCCATGGGCTATTGTGAGGAACCATCCCAGCATTCGCATGGAGTGATCTGGAGAAACCATGGAAAACCCAGATCAGGATGGCCGGAGTACTTTATAAAAAGCTACTCCTGTTGGATTTTATGTTTAGTCGCCCAGTAAATGAGTACAGAAATGAATCGGTTCTGGCCCTGATTTCCCTTATCTTATTTTCGTGATCATTCTGGGATATGAATGTTGCTGGTAGCAATATTTGTTTACTGTCATTCCGAAATACGTCAGTAAAGAATTTTTCAATTAGCTTCTGTCGAGAGCAACGCCTTCGGTGCTCCAGGTCTTCCCAACCTAACTCCTTCAACATCGCACTTACGCTTTCCCTCCAACTTTATGTACCTGTTATGAATTGGGCAGCTCTTCTTTGGACCATCTCCAATGCCTCCATTAATCCCTTTTGATGAGGACCCCATACAGAGCAACAATATTCTAAGTGAGGCCGCACTAGTGACTTGTATGCAATCGATTTAACTTCCAGAGTGCATTGTTTAAAATTACGACCTAGAAATCGAAGCATATGATTTGTTTTCCCTATTACATTCTCGATACGCTCATTCCACAACCTATTATTATGAATTGTTTCCCCTAGGTATTTAGCAGAATCTACCATTCAAAGGACAGTACCATTAAGTATATATTAACCCTTTGACTGCTCTAGACGTGTTAACGCATATGGCAACTACTGCGCCCAGGTGCTCCAGACGTGTATACACGCGCCGCCTTGCCGCTTTGTGTGTGCTCTGGACGTGTATACACGTCGGGCCGCTCAGGTCCCTGTGTGCTCTGCGCGCGTTAATGCGCTAGCCTCTTAGCGGCCTGGTCATGAAGCCATATTTCCAGCCAGGGTTGTTAGTTGTTTTCCTCATTCGGCCCTTGAGCGTTGGCAGCTGCAATCTAATTTGTGTTGCTCTTTTCCTTTTAGTTTTCGCTTAGAAAATGGCACGCCGTCGTGTTTGTATAGCAGAAGAAATCATGGAGATTCTTACTAGAAGCGACAGTGAATATGATCTCTTTGATATGGATGACAGTGATGACCCTTCGATAGGATCTCGAAGTAATATTCCTAAGCCGTGTACATCAGCTAGTGGAAAATGACCATTTGTCTCCACCAGATGTGAATATTCTTCAGAATGTGAAGCTACAGATAGTGAGAGTGAAAAGTGTGGAAAAAGAGAATGCTTTAGTGACGCGTTTGACCACATGTGGTTGACGATTAAACTGCAGGACACAAGTGTGGATTATTTTAACATTCCAGCAGTTTGTCATTTTTCCTGATATTTCTAACAGATCATCATATGATATCTATTGCTGATGAGACCAACAGATACGTGAGAATCAATTCACATTATATTTTCACTATGAAGTGGTTTAAAAAGTTCTTTTTTCACATTCTCTAACACTGCATTTTAAATGCTCACGCTCTTCACCGAGTAGTAACCGGATGAAAAATGCCAGTTGCAGAGTTTCATCTGTCTAGGGTAAGGGGGCATCCATAAATTTAAATTACGTGAGGTGTTTTTCAGGATTTCCGGACCCCCACCCCCCACCCCGTCTTGTAAGATCAGGTGCGTGAGGTGCCACCCATCCCCCCTCCCTAGAAATCGCCCTTGCAACTTTTTGAGACCTTTTTTCTTATGTCTCAACCTTCCAAAGCTGCACTTTTCAATAAAATACATCCACTTTCACATCATTTGTAGACTTGTTTTTTTAGCTCTACAGTCCAAAAAATTTCAAGTGATATTTCCGTTGACCCCCTCTCCTCCTTGGTAATATTTCGCCTTATTGGGATTTAAATTCATAAGCAGTTTAGTTTTTCATAATTTTGTTGGTATGATTGTTAAATATCGGAATCTGCTCTGAGTTTTCTGTTGTGAAAGGTTTTTTAAATACGTTATTCAAAATTTCTGCTTTTTCTACGCTAGTTTCTGATAATTCACCATTTTCCTTAATCAACGACGGCATGACCTTACGAGAGCCTCTTATTAATTTGACATATGACCAGAACTTTTTGGGTTAGTAATCAGATCTTCGGATAAATTTCTGACTTGGAATTCTTTAAACACATCATGCATTGCCTTACACACTTTTGCTCGCAACTAGACTAATTTAGCATGATTAGACGAGTCCTCCGATTTCTTTACAGTGGCATGTAAACGCCTTTGCCTCCTGAGCAAACGTTTCACTTCCCTATTGAACCATGGGATGTTCTTACTAACCTTAATAAACTTGATGAGAACAAATTGATTTAAGCCGGTCCATATTATTTTTTTTAATCAAACCACAGTTCCTCAACATTTGTATTTAGCATGTACATTTCAAAATTTTTCGCCAAGTGATCGACCATAAATGCATCGTTTGCCTTATCGAAAACAATATACGAGTTTGTCTTTATCATGCTTCAAATTCAGCCTAGATTTTAAAGTGACCACAACCGCCTCGTTATCACTTATACTGTTTTCTATGCGAACTGTACCTACAATATCCGGATTGTTTGGAAGAAAAAGATCCAAAATGGATGAGGAATCTCTGATGCTCCGCGTTTGCTCTTCGACCATCTGTTCAAGAGAATTTTCCGCAAGTAATTCTAGGAACATTTTGGTTATTAACCTATCTCTTCCACACGACTTGAACGTAAATATGTCCCAGTTAACTGAGGTTATATTAAAATCGCCTCCCATAATCAATGTATGTCCCTGAAATTTTTGAGAAATACTATTAATTGACTGTCTAAAATACTCCGCGTTATCTAATACAGAATCTGGAGGTTGGTAAAATGATCTTATTATGAACTTTAAACTTCTGCCAATTTTTACCTTCACCCATATTAACTCGCAAAAATTTTCCATTTCATTTACTACAGAGCAATTGATGGTTTTATTAATGGCCAATAACACTCCTCCGCCCATTGGGGTAGTACTGTCTTTCCGAAAAACATTGAGTTGAGGAGCAAATACTTTACTAGATTCTATCTCTGGCGTCAACCAGCTCTCGGTTCCTAGTATTATATTGACATCATTAGCAAATGTAGTGTGGAAATTGGCTACTTTCCCTCTAATACTCCAACAAATAAGGATCATTATCCTTAGCGGCTTAATATTGGTATCTGAAGAGTCTAAATTCGGATTTTTCTATTTGCATTCTGAAAGTAAATGGATGAAGTGTATGGAGCTATAAATTTCGAATTATTCACGCCGTTTCTTCCAGAACCAAGATCTAGGTTACCGACGCGTCTTCTTTGTTGAACTGAGGGATCCTCGGGCCTCACGGTGTTCCTAAAAAATAATTCACATCAAGACGGTCCATCTTTTAGCAGCCACCTTGGTCGCCATTCTCGGTATGTAGTGGACGCCCGTCCTGTCAAATGCATCCCAGCTGACAGCTATCATCAGTCGAAGGTCGACGAAGCCCCAGTTCTTTTTGCGATACAGCTCCTGTAAACTACAATTCAAATTATAAATCTTCCACCATATTGCTTCCCCACAATCGATGCACAGCAGGACACTACAAATGGAAAACTACAATTTTGCTGAATTCTCACGCGCTGATTCATATGCCTTGTGTCCCTACTTGTCCATAGATTTCACAATGTCTGAAACAGAAACATGACACGAGTCGTTAGTACCGACATGCGCAGCTACCCTTAACTGACGGCAGTTTGATTCTCTAATCACTTTTGGAATGGCCTCCATGACACGTGGCACGGTTGCTTCTGGAAGACAAACAGAATGATCGTTAGTATGAGGGTTTGCACCATTCTTTTCAGCTAGGTCTCATAGGGGTTTCTTCTGACGTCAGACGTTGGAGCTTCCAATGATAAGTAAACCTTTCCCTGGCATCACTCGGTGTCTGTGAGTAAATCTTCCCTGCTGTGCTTGTGTGCCATTCACACTAAGATCTTCAACCTCCCGCAAAACTGAATACTAATTACTTAGAGCCAAGATATCATCTCTTCTTAGGATCTTCCCAATACTTCCATTAACCCCTTTTGATGGGGACCCCACACAGAACAACAATATTCTAAAAGAGGATGCACTAGTAATTTGTATGCAATTGATTTGACTTCCAGTGTGCACTGTTTTAAATTACAACCTGGAAATTGTAGCATATAATTTGCTTTCCCCTTACCTTCTTGATATATTCATTCCAAGACAAATTATTATGAATTGTTATCCCTAGATATTTCACAGAATTTACCATTCTAAGGACGTGCCATTAATTGTGAATATATAGAGCTAAATGGTGTCACCTTTTTACTTATACTTGGCATTTTTTAGCATTTAACTCTGCCAGTCTATGCACCACACAATTATTTTCATAATATCATCTTGTAACAAAGTGCATTTGTCCTGTGCTTTTATTTCATCATTTTATTTGCATTATTTTCCTCCTTATTACATTTCACGAATCATTAATGTATATAAGAAAGAGCTATCTACTTAAAATTTTGAAACCTCATTTATCTCTCAGCTGTGCTTCTACTAAATTTTAATTTATTTGTGTGATATTACTTTTATCATCAAAACTTTAAACTTTCAAATTGAATACTTCCTATTAATCCTTTTGATTTTTTCTGTTTTCTAAACCTGTTTTCATTCTTCTCTCAATTTTATTACAAATTTTGATTTTCTTAGCATTAAGAAAAAACAAATTTAAAATTTATTTAATTACCCCAATTTATGATCAGGGTGCTTCTGATGCTGAGAATAACTTCTGAGATCAAAATATAACATAACTGTGTGCATTAACTAATAATTTCAAATTTTGTACTTATCTGAGCACATGACTTAATGTCAGAAAAAATCAAAATAACTTTTAAACTAAAATTTTTAGGGCATAGAAAATACATCTTAAAATGATCATCATATTAAACTTTCCTATTGGACATGAATGCAGCCGAATCTATTATGTCTTAAAAATAACCTTATTTGAAAATTGTAAGGTAACCAAATATTTTGTGATTTCATGTCAAAGTTTATTTATAGAACAGCGAGTTCACTCAGTTAACATTGCAGACTAAGTTTAGGGACATATGAGAAACAAGGCTTTCCCGGCGTATCATTAACACAAATTCTTCACAGGTTTGCCGACGGATAATGTTTTCTAAGGACAAGCTTCGGCGGCTTGCACTGCCGCCATCATCGGGTCTATTGTACCTAAGGGAACAACAAGAACTGAACTGGATGGCGGAAGCAAAGCGGACCAGAATCGTCGTCGTCATCTGATTGGCTGACTACAATGCCTGTCTCCATTCCGTGTGAACAGTGACATTATGTGAACATTGACACGTGTAAACCATCTTCTCTCCATTCTACATAAAAAACCACAGCTTTAGCTGATGGATAGTAAGATGGCGCTCATGGCGCTGGTAATCTGACCCTATCTACAGCTGGTTCGAGAGCCGAACAATTATAGACACGGAATGGAGACGGGCATTGTAGTCAGCCAATCAGATGACGACGATGATTCTGGTCCGCTTTGGTTCCGCCATCCAGTTCAGTTCTTGTTGTTCCCTTAGGTACAATGGACCCAATGATGGCGGCAGTGCAAGTCGCCGAAAGCTTGTCCTTAGAAAACATTATCTGGCGGCAAACCCATGAAGAATTGTGCCAAGTTTAGGGACAGTTTCTTAATTAATCCTAGGGTCATATCAGAGTAAATAGTCATATAAAATCAGAACGAAGTATTAACATTTTCACATAATGGGATTCAGATTAATTTGGACAAGAAAATGTTCATTCATTTTCACAGCTACTTTAGACCAAGTATGAAAACTGGTTAGAAGTATATAATGCGCAGGGTGTTAATGCAAAATTTGATTCCTTTCTGAATATATTTCTAACACTTTTTGAAGGTAGTTTCATAAAAAGGAAAATTCTCAACACTCCAAACAATGAACTGGGCATGGGATGGATAACAAAGGGTATTAGAATCTCTAGTAAAACAAAGAGGGACCTTTATTTAAAAATGAGAGAATCAGATAACTATGCGCTGAAAGTTCACTATAAACTTTATTCTAAAATACTAAGAAATGTAATAAGGAAGGCCAAGAATAGGTACATATCGGCGAAAATGGAAAATTCAGACAATAAAATGAGAACAATATGGAATATAATAAAGACTGAAACAGGAAAAACTGTAAATCACTCTAAAGACATAAAAATAGAACAAAATGGATATGTGTATAGCGAAGTATGGAAGTTTGTGAAGTATTTAATAAACACTTTACGTCAGTAGTAGATAAATTAGGCATAGAAAAGCAATCCCCACATAGTGCTCTAAGGCTTCTTGAGACTGCTTTCCCAAATAGCTTTGTGGAGATGAAATTGCCACCAGTAACAGTCTCAGAAATAAATAAACTCATTAAACAATTAAAACCTAAAAATTCTTCCAGCTATGACATTATTTCAAGTAAATTACTGAAAAGATGTTCAGACTGTATCAGTCATGTACTTGCTCACATTTATAATGAATCCTTAATACAAGGTGTTTTTCCCGATAGACTAAAATATGCTGTTGTAAAACCATTATTTAAAAAAGGAGAAGTAACATGCGTAGACAACTATCGTCCCATTTCATTATTTTCAACATTCTCAAAGGTTTTTGAAAAAGTCATGTATAGTAGAGTAATAAAACATGTTACACACTATAATATCCTCACTGATTCACAATTTGGCTTCAAAAAAGGATCATCCATAGAAATGGCTATATATTCATTTTTAAATAACACATTTGAGGAACTGAATAATAAAAGAATCATGTAGGAATATTTTGTGATCTTGCAAAAGCATTTCACTGTGTAAATCATGAATTACTTTTGAAAAAAATGGAATACTATGGTATTTTTGGGACCGCAGGTAAATGGTTTAAATCATACATTGAAAGCCGAATGCAAAAAGTTTCAATTTTTGATTCTAAAATAAGTAAAGATGCTTCATCAGACTGGGAGAAAATAAAACATGGAATTCCACAAGGCTCTGTCTTAGGTCCCCTCCTCTTTCTGTTATACATCAATGACCTTCCTGGAAATTTATCCGACAAAGTTAACACTTTCGGGACCGAGCCCGAGCATAGCTCGGGCAACAAAACTGTTTTGAAAAGACCGCGCCCGAGCATAGCTCGGGCGACTGTTTCTCGGGACTCACATGCCTGTTTCTGACTCGGAAGCGGCCGGCTAATGTAATAGTGCTGCATGTAACATCTGTCTATATTCTCCTTGACTGGTGCTGCCCTCTCTGATGTGCTTATGGAATTATTTCGAGAGAAACAGTAAGCGGTGCCAGACAGCTTCAGCTGCGCCATTGTGTATTTGCGTTGTCACGAGTTTTGCAAGTTCTTGTTTGTTCCTCGCAAATATGTCACGATTTTTGAGTGAACAAGAAATTTTAGAAGCTCTAGAAGAAGAACTGAATGATTCTGGGTCAGAGGGGGAAATTTCTGAATGTGATGAATATGAAGAGGGATCATTTGCAGGTAAGGAGCTTTTTAGAATATTTTTTTTTTTTGGTATCATTATTACGACTGATGTGGCTGGTGCTGTTTCAGTTAGCACGGTTAGAAAAGAGTCTATTTGCATTCGTCTCGTCTGTCTTGCAGAAGAATCGGATGACGAGCATGCTTCTGTGCAGGCGGTGTTTGTTCAACGAAGTTCGTCGTCTGCAACAAAGACTTCCGCTATAATGCAGCCCTCGTCTGAATGTCCAACAAAAAGACAACGAGTTTCGCAGAAGAAACTTACTGATGATGAATTAGGCTGGCGATTTGCTGACGATCAACCTATTGTGCCACAATTTCTAGGAAAAGGTGGAGTAAGAGCAGCAGTTGACGAAAATTCTACTCCTCTCGATGTTTTCTCTATCTTTTTCCCTCAGTCGATGGTGAAACACATAAAAGTTGAAACAAACAGATATGCGAAGTCCATTTGTGACGAGCTCAAAGCAGCTTCCAAAACAAAGACCCACAGTTTATGGAATTGGTGGGTGAGAGTAAAACTACACGAAATGTATTTATTTTTTGGCATATTTTTCCACATGTGTCTCGTAAAAAAACCGAAATTGACAGACTACTGGTCTACTAACAGTTTCATCTCAACTCCTTTTCCAGGTTCTGTAATGAGCAGAAATAGGTTCAAGGCAATATTGTCAAATCTGCATTTGAATGATAACTCAACCTACATTCCGAAAAGTCAACCTCAGCATGATCCTATGCATAAAATCAGGCCATTCTTGGATCATTTGTTATTAGAATTTAAAAAATCATTTGATCCATCAGAAAACCTTACAATTGACGAAGGCATGTGTGGTTTTCGTGGAAGAATAATATTTCGCGTTTATATAAAAAATAAACCCAATAAGTATGGAATAAAGATGTTTATTGTGTGTGATTCGAAAACTGGTTATGTTGTTGGATTGGAGGTGTACACTGGTAAAGGGTCACAAGACAATTCCATAATACCACTATTTCAGAGGTTGCTTGCTGATTACCTGGGAAAAGGTCACACTGTTTACATAGACAGATTTTATAGTTCACCAGCAGTTTTCGATTTTCTGTGGCAAAATAAAATGAAAGCTGTAGGAACATGCATGCCTAACCGGAAAGAACTGCCAAAAGAAAATATTGTGTCTAAAAAGCTGAGAAGGAATGAATCTGTGTATATGAGGAGGAATCACCTTCTTTGTTTGAAGTGGAAAGACACAAGAGATATGCTTTGCCTTTCCACTGTGCACAAAATGACTTGCTCAGATAAACGTGTTCGTACAAAGGATGGTATCACAATAAAATCAAAACCGGATGCTATTCTTGATTATAATATTTACAAAACAGGGGTTGATAGGAGTGATCAAATGATTTCTTATTATGCATTTAGGAGGAAACAGATGAAGTGGTGGAAGAAACTTTTCTTTCATATGCTTATGATGGCTGCAACAAATGCATTTGTTTTATATCGAGCAACCAGGAATCCTACTCAAAGAATGAGTTGCCAATGTTCCACATTTTTGCGCCAAATTGGTGAAGGACTTGTTGAGAAAGGTGCAACACTGACACAAGAAAGTGTTCCTGGATCAAATCAAAGCAACAGACTTCTGGGACGACACTTCCCAGAAAAAATTCCAGCCACTGAGAAGAAGGAGCGTCCCACAAGAGTTTGTAAAGTTTGTTCTGAGAAAACAAAAAAAATCTAGTGGTAAAGCAGGTAGAAAGGAAACGATTTGGTGGTGTCCTGACTGTAATATACCTCTCTGTATGCCAGAATGCTTCAAAATCTTCCACACTGAAGCCAAATACCTGTGTAATTATACTAAAAACTGAAAACGCAATTTTTCTGTGAAACAAAAATGATACCTTTTGTGTTTGTCAATAAAATTGTTGTTACCAACTAAAAAAATTAAAATAAACATGTAAAACCAACCTTGAAGATAGTTCTTTTATTATATGAATTTCATTTTGAAATATGTCAAATACAAACATGTCAGTGACATTTTAAAGAATGCCATAAATGGCTGGTTTTCTGGGCCAGGAATGTACCTATGCTGCTGGTCCCGAAAGTGTTAAGAGTGTTTTATTTGCAGATGACACTAACCTGACTGTGCGTAAAACACCAAACAGTACTATTGAATTTAATGTAAATGAAGTACTTAGAGTAGTAGCAAATTGGTTTAAGGCAAATTCATTAAAATTAAATTTTGAAAAAAACACATTATATTAGGTTTAAAACAAAAAACTATGCACAGCCAGATATATGTATAAATTATAAAAACAACACAATCTTATAAACAGAGAGTATAAAATTTCTTGGTATTAAAATAGATCAGAAACTCTGTTGGCATGATCATATCACTACACTACTGACAAAGTTAAGTAGTGCCACCTTCGCAATGCGAACACTTTCACTAACAGCAGATATAGAATTAATGAAAGAGGTGTACTCCTCATATTTTCATTCAGTAATGTCATATGGCATATTTTTTTGGGGAAACTCTTCACAAAGTAAAAAAGTTTTCATAGCACAGAAAAGAGCTATTAGGTTTCTGTGTAGGGTAAAACCAAGAACTTCTTGCAGACAACTCTTTAAGAAACACAATATTCTTACAATGTATTCTCAGTATATATATTCTCTCATGAGCTTTGTCATAGAAAATTTTAACCTGTTTACACCTAATTCACAGGTACACAGTTTCAATACAAGAAACAGAAATAACTTGCATAAAACACAAACATCTCTGTCATTAGTACAAAGAGGAGTTAATTATTCTGGGATACATCTGTTTAATAAACTACCTAATCATATAAAACAGCTTTCAGATAATAAAGATGTATTTAAACAAACACTTAGAGATTATCTTATTGGCAACTCCTTCTACTCCATTTAAGAATTTGAAGAAAATAATTAATTGTACTCATTATGACATTTGCAAAACTCAGTTGCAAAAATGTATGTTTATTATTATTTCTTGTATTTGTAAAATATGTATGTATATATATTTACTATAATATGACTCATATTATGTGTATATGTATCAAAAATGACATGTTTCACATCCCAGAGGTACTTCCTCAGCAGGGATCCATGGAACAAGATTGATAAATAAAATAAAATAAATAAATAATAGCAAAATGAGGTATGTACCTTAGCAGATACGAATTTTTCCTGAAGGGTTATGAGACTTTGAAAAATCGAACTGGTATAAAATTGTAAGTCACAGTAACACATTAAAAATTTCTGTAGCCATAGTTATCAAGATAGGAAAATGATTTATAATTTATATATACATATATTATATATTTATTTATATATTATAGAAAAGTTTGGAAATGATAACTAAATTTTAAGATTTAGTTTTAAAGGATTTTGTAAAGTTAATTATCCATGAGGTTAGAGGAGACAAAACTTCCAGAGAATGAAGTATGTTTAAATGAAGGGGCAAGACACAGTAATTGATTTCAACATATGCATTATTTTGATCAGAATCTGTAAAAGAATAAATTTCAAATTGAAGAATATCCTGGTTTGTGAGAATTCAAACTATAAAGGGGAGGGGGTAAATTTAGAAAATGATGAAAAAGTTATTAAAGAACTGTTATGATACCTTATTGAAAAGTTAATTTTGAATTGTTTAAAACAGTTGTAAGGTATCCCTCGCTCTATTTTCGAGATTTAGTTAAAATCCGGCCAAGTTTGAGGTTAATTTCAGTACACGATACCACAGTTAAAATCGAGATAACAACACGTTGAGGACAGTAAAGTAAATAAATATCACATAGCAACCATAAATAAGAAGTTTCAAGTAAAATATAAGCCATAAACTCACCTAAATGAGCGTAATCCGTAATAATCCATGAAGCAGAAAACACAAGTTTGTTTATACAATACAATACAATACATTCATTTTCCATTGATCCCAATATAAGAGACTGGCTCTGTGGGATGTGGAAAGTTGTCAATTTACAGATAAACAGTTGCAAAACAAAATAATAAGTACACCACTAGATGTACAGTCATAGTATACATGGTACATTAAACACTTCCATTACAAAATAATACATACACCAGAAGATGTACAGTCATAGGATATATCGTACATTAAAAAAAAAAAAAAAATTAACAAAATAATACATACACCACAAGATGTACAGTCCTAACATATATGGTACTATAAACAATTACATAACAAACTAAATACATACACCAGGAGATGTACAGTCATAGCATACATGGTAAATTAATTATTTGAACTATATTTACACAAGATATTGGCAGTTATTTTTTTGATACCTTAGAAATAAATTCTTCGACAGAGTAGAAGGAGTTGTCAATTAAAAATTCTTTCAATTTTTTCCTGAATTTATTCTTATCATCTACTAGACATTTAATATGTGTTGGGAGCATATTGAAGATATGTATCCCTGAATATCGGACCCCTTTTTGAACAAATGACAATGACTTGTAAGTCTTGTGAAGATCATTTTTACTTCTAGTGCCGTAATTGTGTATTTTACTATTTGTTTCAAACAAAGTATAATTTGTGACTACAAAGGACATTAATGTGTGTATATATTCAGATGCTAATGTTAAAATCCCTAACTTCTTGAACAGCTCTCTACATGAAGTTCTATTGCTAACCCCACACATTATTCTTATTACACGCTTTTGGGCTCTGAACACTTTATCTCTATGGGTGGAATTGCCCCAGAATATTATTCCATATGATAATAAGGAGTGAAAATAAGCAAAATAAACTAGCTGCCTCATACGGAGATCACCTAAAGCTGAAATTGTACGAATTGCAAACGTGGCTGCTCCCAATCGCTTTATTAAGTCAGAAACATGTACTTTCCAATTTAAATTATGATCAATACTCAAACCTAGAAATTTCACACTATCTACCTCTTGAATGGACTGGCCTGCAAATTTTATGTCTATGTCAGGTGTTACTCTGTGTGATGTACTGAATTGCATATACTGAGTTTTATCAAAGTTTAAAGACAAGCCATTAGCTGTAAACCATTTATTAATCAGTTCAAAGACATAATTTGAAAATATATTCTGTAGATAAATCAGGAGTGTTTTTAATTCCAATGTTTGTGTCATCTGCAAATTGGACAAATTTTGAGTTTTTAGATGAAACACAGGGTAGATCATTTATATATATTAAAAACAATAGTGGCCCCAATATACAACCCTGAGGTACTCCACATCTGATTAATTTCCACTCAGAAAATAGTGGACCTCTTAAGGCAGCCTTAAAATTCTCCATTGACACTTTCTGTTTCTATTTAGAAGGTAAGAACTAAGCCATTTATTAACAATGCCGTCTATTCCATAATACTTAAGTTTCTGTATCAGAATTTTATGATCTACACAGTCAAATGCTTTAGATAAGTCACAAAAATTCCCACAGGAATCAATTTATCATTTATTCCTTCTAAAATATTGTCAGTGAATGCAAATATAGCTTGTTCTGTTGAATGACCCTTTTGAAAACCAAATTGTGATTTAGTTAGAATATTATTATTTTTTAGATGTTCATAAACTCTATTGTACATTGCTTTCTCAAAAACTTTGGAGAAGGCTGTTAGTAATGAAATTGGTCGGTAATTCGATACGGCTGCCTTATCTCCCTTTTATAGAGTGGTTTAACTACAGCATACTTAAGCCTTTCTGGAAAAGTCCCCTCAAGTAGAGATATATTGAATGGATAACTTAGTATATTACTTAATTCTGTGGAGCACAATTTAATTAATCTACTGGAAATCCCATCATAACCACTTGAGTATTTGCTCTTAAGGGATTTGATAATTTTTCTTATTTCTTCTGGAGTAGCTAATTTTATAGACATAGAGTTAAATTTTTCTTGAAGCCTTTTTTGACAAAATCCATACTGTGTGTCACTGAGCTATTAGCAGTCAACTTATCAGCAACAGATAAAAAATGTTTATTAAAATTATCAGCAATTGAGAAATTAGATTCCTACTGAATTTTCTTTGACAAAAATATCATTACTTGTTTGATTACTCTTTCCTGTTTCCTTTTTTACAATGCCCCATATTGTTTTAATTTTATTTTCAGAATCATGAATTTTATGTTTGTAGTACATACTTTTAGATTCTTTAATAACCTTTTTCAGTATTTTGCAGTACTGTTTGTAATGTGTTTTAACATTAGCATTCTCACTGTTCCTAGAGGCAATATACAACTTCCTTTTATTAATACATGATGTTCTAATGCCAATAGTTATCCAAGGCTTTTGTACTTTTTGAGAAGCATGACACTTTTTCAAGGGGAAGCAACTTTCAAAGAAATTTAATACAATGTCACTAAAAATGTTGTATTTTTCATCCATACCTTGAGCACTGTATACCTGTTCCCAGTTTGTGGCATTCAGGCACTTTCTAAAACAAGTAACTGACTCATCATTTATTACACGCTGAAGTTTAAAGACATTACTCTTAGTGCTAGTTCCAATTGAAGTGTTGATGGTTAATAACTGGGCATCGTGATCCGAAAGTCCATTGATGGATGGCTTGATGGTATAACTGAATTTTGAGGTATCTAGGAAAACATTGTCTATAGCTGAGTGACTATTATTCATTATTCTAGTTGGAAAATTAACTACCTGAGTTAAATTGAATGAACTGACTAATGATTCTAACATGACTTTACAGGGTAAGTTATTTAGAAAATCTACATTAAAATCACCACATACTACTATGTTGACTTCTTTTCTGCTTAAAAATGTTAATAAGAGTTCAAACTGGTTCATAAAAAGAGAAAAGTTTCCCGATGGTGCTCTATATACTGTTACTATTATGAAAATTTCATATTGAATCTTAGCTGTGTAGCACAGGCTTCAAAATGTTGGTCAACACAATATTTGCTAATACTTATATCCTCAAAACTATAACCATTTCGAACATAAGTGACAACTCCTCCTTTCTCCAAGTTCGTTCTACAATAATGAGAAGCTAAATTAAAATCAGTTACATATGACATACCTATTCCTGCAGTTATATGGTGTTCAGACAAGCATAAAACATCAATTCTACTGATATCATTTAATTCATTTATGTGTACTAGCAATTCATCCACTTTATTTGTTAACCCTCTGATATTCTGATGTAGTAAATTAATCCCTACACAATTTTTAGTTTCGGTTTCTGAAAACTCATTATTGTTTAAACTAATTTCTCTTAAAAATCTCTGCCTAATACATGATCCTAATCTAAAAAAGGAGCTGCCCTAACACCATTAACACACATATCTTTTCATGTGAATTTGTGGCTCCAATTAATTGTTTCGCTATGAGATCTGAAAGAACCCCCTTCCCTCTACTATTGAGGTGTAGGCCATGCCTAGTATAATCCCACCTATCAATAGCATCTACAGGTACCAAGCCCATGCCAGAGCCAATATCAGACATAAGATACCGTTCCAGTTCCAGATTCACTCGCCTCACAGCAGAGTTCATCTGTGGCCGATCATAGCGTCTCAAGACCGACATCACACTGACCCGAGTGTGGCACGTTGCTTCTGCTATTTTCTCCAGGTCATCTCTGATGCTATACCTATCATTCCTGCCCAAACTATTTCCCGCTCCTCCCACTATCACTACATGATCCTCATCTGTGAAATCCTTACACAAATAACCTATATCTTCTACTACCTGACCAAGACTAGCACTAGGTTTGAAGAAACTCATGACCTGGAAACCTGATCCTAATTTTTCCTGTACCAATGGCCCAACACCTCGTCCATGGCTACTACCTAGCAGCAAGACTTTCTTTTTTCCCCAATCCCTGCCTACCAGACTTAACTACACAGTTTTTCCTACAAGTCTGCTGCTTTTTACCTACACCTACAACTACAGAAGGCTCATCCCTGTCTAACTCTGCCAACAGGGAAAACCTATTTTGCACCCCAACAACAAAAGAATCAGAAACCCTTCTTGTTCTAATTGCCCTTTTCCCTGTCACCAGTTCCCAACCATCTCTGTTTTCCCTCCCTGCGCAGCCTATCCAACTCCTTTCTAGCCTCTATCAGTTCAGCCTGAAGGGCACTAATCCTTTCCTCCTGCTCCAATATCTTCCTACTTTTGAAACAATCTTTACAAAAACCATGGGAGAGCCTCCTCAATTTCCCCAACTTCGACGCCACTACAAATCGCACCCCAATGAAACCATTTCTCACACCCTTCGCAAAAAATTCCAACCCTCAAAAATCTACGGCAATGTCCACACTTTTCACTCATGATTACAAGAAACTAACAACAACAAAGTACACAATACGAGAAACAAAATTTGTTGAACTTAACCTTACAAAAAATCTGCTAAATTAATTCACAAGTAAGCTTTATCTAAATATATTTTCGCTCTATAACAAAAATCTGAGCTTAAGACGAGCGTTCAAAAATGTAAACAAACACAAAAAGTAAACACGGAACAGACCAAAGCACTAAATCACAAATAAATTTTTTTGCACGAATAAAAACACTCACTAACGCTCACAGTAGTAAAATGTATTACAATTTAGAGTTTCGAATTACTATTACAATCAAAAATAACTATTAACTATATTTATTTATAATTTAAATACACACGTTCGTGCGGTACGTGTTTCCGCGGTATTCCAAAGATCCTATTCTACACTACCATACTATTTTACACTACCATAGCACTAATATTCCACTAAATTAAACACTGTAAAGCACTTTAATAATTAGAATTTCACCATCTGATATTAAATTCACTAATAACTCGCAGCTCCAGACCTATTTAAAGTACTAAATATGGAATTTAATGCATCTCCACATGGGAGCTAGTTCAAAAATTAATTCCACCACATCTAAACAACTTCAAAGCTTTAAAAGTAAATGTAACCAAGTAAATTAACCAGCCAGCTAATATTCTTTAAGTTTCCGGTAACCATCAACCAATAAATAGAAAATATAAAAAAATAACAGCCAACCGGTAATGACGCCGTAAAATCGAAACTTTAGAAATTAATAACTTGTAAACTAACATGTTTAGCAGACTAAAAACGTTTCTAAAATGCTTAAAATAAATAAAGGTTCAATTTAAATTTAGTTTCAGGACACAACCGGCTATAAATAAAAAGCAGAATATTTGGTTGAGCAAACGGAAAAAAACAGGAAAATTTAGAAATTCCATAACTTCCGGTAGAATTAACAGATTTGGATAATTTATACACCAGCATAATTAGCAGAAACGGGATAGCATTTCTAAAATAGTTTGAAGCCCGAACTCTAAAATTTCTTACAATACGTTTTTTGCTCTCAAAATTTGAAATAACCGCATAGTCCAATGTAGCAACACTCCCCCAACTAAATAAATCTATAACTCCGTTCTGAAGCATTTAAAACATTATTACAAAGATACACTAAACACGTATTTTTGCGTGATCTACCCACCATGAATTTCTGGTAAACATCGGGAGATAAATCAAAGATTTCTATGTTTATTTTGATCACATTAGTCCGGATTTCTATAGGAAGTTGCGCCGCCATGACAAGTCAGTCGGGCCTGAATCCTTGGAGGAGCAAGACGTGTGCTGGCCAGATTGAGGCGGGCAAGCCTCGGGTGGCTTAGGCGTGGAGCGAGTCTTCAACTTGGTTGGCACAATGCCCGATAGCCGCCATCTTAGAATTTTTCATCTGCAAAGTAAAGTGTTTGGAATATGAACTTTAATTTTATCGGTGGAATGGCCGGTGATATTCAGTACTTTGTCTAACGTGCAGGAGAACGCACGCTCCGTGCGAGTGCGGACACGTTGGGACGCGCGTGGAAGCAGCTTAGGTGGGGGAAGTTTGGCATTATGGCCGACAGTAACCATTCCTGACCGGCGCCATTTTCAAAGTTCGGCTTAACCTATATTCAGGCTTAACAGTTTTCGACATGTGACTTTCTAACTTTCAATTTCATTCTGGGGTAGTGCGTGTTTTGCTCTGTTTCTTAATCTGTGATTTTCGGTGAACGATTTCTTTCCGATGGCCTTTGCTAACTGTGAACTTTTGTAATTAATGTGAAAATTTCAAGAACATAATTCAGTTATTCAACTTCAGACTTTCATTTCTTTAACAACACCTTTCTTACAGGAGGTAAAGCTGTAAGTGGCGACTGTGGTCATTTTAACAGTTAGCATCCTATATGGTTTAACACGGTAATAGAACTTTTCAGAACTTTGATGACTTTTGGAAGACTGCGAGTTCAGGTGATGAAGCCGATACCCTACCCCGTATCCTGCTTACCCCTGACACAGTTTTCTGTCTATAACTTCAGTACTCTAGGAAATATCTATGATTTAAATGACACTATTTTCATTTTACCTTGTTAGAAAATAGTAACAAAGTGGATTAGGTATCAAAGGTAAGAGGAGAAAAAATAAATCATTTCAAAGGTTATTTCAACTTTTTAGCTCTAAAACTTTGGGAGTTATAATTTTTTTTTGAAATTTTTGGAAATATTTTTTTACAGCAAACATATGACACATACAGAAATTTTCGCTAGGATTGATTTTAACATTTAGCTACTTGCTGTAAAATTTTCAGATCAATATGAATAAATTAGTTCCACAATATTGTTGGGAAAGTGCGTGAGAAACTTGTCTGAACTGGCTTCACAGACGGTCTCTATAAATAGAATGACTGTACAGCCCCTCATGGTAAGTTCATAAAAATCATTGTTCAGAGACCACATTTCTCTGGCCCATGTATGGGCACAAAGATATGGGCAGGAGGCAAGAAACCATACCTTGACATAGTATTTCCAGCAGTCATCTTAGTAACGTCTGTGCACGTGTGAAAGAGTTGCAGATCCTCATGTAACTGTAAGCAGTTAGAAGATTATGAGGTTTGGCCTGGCTAGAATCATTAAGCAGTACTTGCAATCATTTAATTTGGAGACATTTTCTGATGCCAAAAAGATTGTTAAACAAACTTGTATACATTTTCAGAAGAATATGGTGATGGTTTAATTTTCAATAGCAGCAGTGACTTCAATCTGAACATACCTTTCTTGATTGAGTATATTCAATCTGGTGGTGACCGATTGTTGAATGAACATTCTAATTATCCAAAGGCAAGACATCATGGTTAGAGTTCAGCCAAAGCTGTTAAATGTAAAACCTCACATTCAACTTCACATCTGACAGTATCTTTCACAAAAATGGTTTAAAATCAAGTTAAAAAATGCTTTAGTGTTAAAAAAATGTTATAAAAAGTTATTTACTGTGTGAAATACACCCAATACTCACCAAAGTTGAAGGGAGGAGGGCAGCAGCAACACAAAAACAAAGAAAATACAATATTTTGGGCAAAACCCTTCTTCAAGTCAACAGATGTAAGGGGCTGGGTTTGTGCAAGACTTGTGTTTGACGTAGTCACTTTTCTTTTTTCATTGTTCATCAAGTGCATCACTTGAGAACGGCTAGACCAATGTGACTAATTGCATTTGAAAAATTATTGTAGTAGACCGAATAAGGTTATGAGAGAAAAAAATGGGTATAATTGCCTAGAAATTACTTGATAACTGAAAGTACTTTTTTCTATGGACCAATATGACTATTTTTTAAAAAGTTCTTAATAGTCTGAATAAGGATTTTAGAGAAAGTAAAATGGAAAAGGTTTCCAGGAAATTGAAAAAAAATGGTTACTACTAAAAGTACATTTACTGTGGACGACTTTTTTTTTTTTTTTAATATTTTCAATAGTCTGAGTAACATTTTTAGAGAAAGAAAAGTTGGAAAAGTTGCCCAGAAAATTTAAAAATTTGAGAAAACGTAAAGTACTTATTTTTATTGACAGATCTGGTTATTTTTTTAAATCGTTCCTAACCCTTTAACTGCTATTTTTTGTGTGATAAGCCTTGAAAAATGGTACAACACACAGTGATACATTACATGTTCTGCATTGGTTTCTCGACGCACTTTCTGTATCGAACATAAAGCGCATTTACGCATTGGCGTGCTCTTCTTTGAATCTGAAATATGAATGAAATGTGGAAAATGTCTCCCAGTAAATCCTTGACGATATTCTTTATCAGAGTGTCTTCCATTGCTAGGTTCATTCTGTTCTGTGGCATATGCTTCAACAACTTCTCTAAGGGGGCGTCCATAAATTACGTGAGGTGAAATGGGGGGGGGGGGCCAGCGAAATATTACCAAGGGGGAGAGGTGGTCAATGGAAATCTCACGTGAAATTTTTTGGACTGTAGAGTTAAAAAAAAAGTCTACAAATGACATGAAAGTCGATGTATTTTCTCTAAAAGTGCAGCTTTGGAAGGTTGCGACCTAAAAAAAAGGTCTCAAAAAGTTGCGAGGGCGATTTCTAGGGGGAGGGGGGTGGCGTCTCACGGACCTGATCTTACAAGCCGGGGTGGGGGAGTGGGGGTCAGGAAATCCCGAAAAATACCTCACAAAATTTAAATTTATTGATGCAACAGACGAAACTCTGCAACTGCCATTTTTCGTCCGGTTACTACTAGGTGAAGAGCGTGAGCATTTAAACTGCAGTGTTCGAGAATGTGGAAAAAGAACTTTTTAAACCACTTCATAGTGAAAATATAGTGTGAATTGATTCTCCCGTATCTGTTGGTCTCATCAGCAATAGATATCATATGATATTCGGTTAGAAATATCAGGAAAAATGACAAACTGCTGGAATGTTAACGTAATCCACACTTGTCTCCTGCAGCTTAATCGACAAGCACATGCTGTCAATCGCGTCACTAAAGCATTATCTTTTTCCACACATTTCGCTCGCACAATCTGTAGCTTCAATCTCTGAAAATTGGTCATTTTCCACTAGCTGATGTAAACAGCTTGGGAAAATTACGTCGAGATCCTGTCGAAGGGTTATCACTGTCATCCATATCAAAGTGATTATATTCACTGTCGCTTCTAGTAAGAATCTCCATGATTTCTTCCGCGGTAGAAACACGACAGCGTATTCGGGAGGACGATGGTTCGAATCCCCGTCCAGGCATCCAGATTTGGGTTTTCCATGGTTTCCCCAAATCACTCCAGGTGAATGCCGGGATGCTTCCTTCAAAAGGCCATAGCCGAATTCCTTCCCATTCCTTGCCCCCCATTCTTTACCATCTCTAAAGACCTCGCTGTTAAGAGACGTTAAGCTATTAAAAAAAATAATGACTGTATGCCATTTTCTCAACGAAAACTAAAAGGAAAAGAGCAATACAAATTAGAACGCAGCTGCCAATGCTCAAGAGCCGAATGAGGAAAACAACTAACCACCCTGGGTGGAAATATGGCTTCATAGCCAGGCCACTAAGAGGCTAGCATGTTAACACGTCTGGAGCACAGACAGGGCGGCGAGGCGGCGCGTGTATACACTTCTGGAGCGCAGACAGAGCTCAAGGCGGCGCGTGTATACACGTTTCGAGCACCTGGGCGCAGTAGTAGCCATGCGCGTTAACACGTCTACAGTAGTCAAAGGGTTAATAGTCGAAATAACGTTTTTAGTTTTAAAAAATTGGAACACATGCCCAAAAAAATGTGAAAATTAAAAAAAAAACTGAACTAACTTTTAAAATGTTTGTAATTGTCAGAATAAAGTTTACAGAAAAGTTGGAAAAGTAGTCTCGAAAATTATGGAAAACTGAAAGTGTTTTTTTGTATGGACCACTTTGGCTAAATTTTTTTAAGTGTTCGTAATAGTGCGATTAAGGTTTATGGAGAAGGAAAAATTTGAAATGTTGGCCAGAAACTCGTGAAAAATGTAAAGAGGTTTTTTTTTTTCTATTTAACAAATTGTCTTTTTTTATGTGTGTAATAGTCTGAATAATGTTTTTTAGAAAGAAAAATTGGTAATGCTTCCTGGAAGATGGAAAAATTCGGGAAGAACTAAAACTCCTTCTTGCTATTGGATTTTGGTTTGAATTCAAGACCATTACTTATGATTGAAGTGATTGATATGCATAATAATTTTTTTCTTTTGTTCCTTATGGTCTCAGGATCGAAATAATTCAATAAAATTTTGTCTATTTAACAAAAGTACTGGAAGATCTAAAGAAAAATATTTAAAAACAGTTCCAAGCCTAAATTAAAAAAGAATTACCTTTCTTTTTTTGTGTTGTTTCACAATTTGTCTAAAAAAATTGTTTTTTTGTATCTATTCCACTGATATTATTTGAAGAAATGTGCTTGATGATATCAAACAAGGTATTACCTTAATTATGCAGAACAGCACCCAATTGTCCAATCCACAATTGAATTTAATGAAGAGTTGAAACTTGATGGACGATATGATTGTGATGCACTGAGATAATGAGTTTGAATGAATATTCCACTGTTGAATCATCAACAAAAATATGCTCATTAAAGTTGTGAATGACGAATCTAATGGGATTTTCTTCTTGGACCCTCCTGGTAGAATTGTGTTAGGGAAATAGCGGGATACGGGGCTGGTATCGGCTTCTTCACCTAAACTTGAAGTCGTCGAAAAGTCGTCAAAGTCGTAAAAAGTTCTATAACCGTGTTAAACCATGTAGAATGCTAACTGTAAAAATGACCACAGTCGCCACTTACAGATTAACCTCCTGTAAGAAAGGTACTAAAGTAGAAATGAAAGTCTGAATCCGGATAACTGAATTACATATTCTTGAAAATTTTCACAGAAGTTACAAAAGTCACAGTTAGCAATGGCAATCGGAGAAAATCATCAGCCGAAGATCACAGATCATGAAACAGAACAGACCGCACCACCCCAAAATGCAATTTGAAATCTGTTATAACCACATGTCGGAAAGTTTTAGAATGCTACGTTGGTAATGCCGGTTTTAAAATGGCGCCGGTCGGCCATCATGCTATCACGCTGATCTTCCCATCAACCACCGCGCACTTGAGCCGCTCCCGTTGAACTTGCTCACCGAGAGATTACATCCTATCCCAACGAGATACTTCATCAAAATGCGATAAAAATGACCTAGACAATAGCCTATCTGGAAAAAGAATCTGTTAATTGAGTGCTACCAGAAATTCACAGGATGAAGAGTGTAATGAGACAAGTGTAGTGATGTGTTGGGTTTTGTTTTTAGAGCTTCCAGACCAGTGAAAATGAATTTTGAAGTTTGGTTAATTTAAAAGCACATTTGAATCGCGTACTGTTCTACATCATCATATGTCACATGAAAAATGCTTCGCCTCAAAGCTTTAAAATCTCAAGTTAATATTATTTCCAAATTGCTCCCCAGCCTTTGCTGAGTTCAGTGGTGTAAAAAGCTTTCAAATCGGTTAAGTCTATCGGAAGTTATGGAATTTCTAAATTTTACTTTTTTCCGTTGTGCAACCAAATATTTCGCTTTTTATTTAAAGCCGGTCGTGGTATGAAACTAAATTTGGATTCAACCTTTATTTAATTTAAGCACTTTAGAAGAGTTTTTAGTCTGTTAAATATGTTAGTTGGTGAGTTATTGAGTTTTAAAAGTTCGATTTTACGATGCCATTACCAGTTGGCTCTTATTTACTTATATTTTCTATTTATTAGTTGACGGTTACCGGAAACTTAAAGAATACTAACTGGCTGGTTGTTTTACTTGGTTACATTTACTTTTAAAGCTCTGAAGCTGTTTAGATGTGCTGAAATTAATTTTTTGAACAATCCATGAGGTGATACTTTTAAAAGTCATATTTACTGCTATAAGTTGGTCTGGAACTGCGAGTTATTAGTGAATTTAAAAACCTTTGGTGAAATTCTAATTATGACAATGCTTTACAGTGTTTAATTTAGCGGAATATTAGCGTTGTGGTAGTGTAAACAACTTGTGTATTATGCTTCAGGATTATTGTGGATTACGCTCATTTAGGTAAGTTTATGGTTTATATTTTACTTAAAACTTCTTATTTATGTTTGCTATGTGCTATTTATTTACTTTTCTGAACTTAAAGTGTTGTTATTTCGATTTTAACGATGGTATCGTGTACTGATGTTAACCTCAAACTTTGTCGGATTTTAACGGAGTCTCGACAAATAGAGCGAAGGGTAGCTTACAATTGGAAACACTTTTTTAATCTAATTGAATTTCACAATGTTTTGCCCACAGAATTAAATTTCACTTGTACTTGCTTCATCAGGAATTACAGCTAAGTTGTTGCTCATTCAGCATTCAAGATTCTGTTGAATATACGAATTAATGAAACTCCAACATGGAACCTTTAGAGGAACTATGTGATGGACAAAGTTCTGCAGCATGGCAAATTTATTGTTTGGAATGAATGTATGATGGCACATAAAAGGTATATGGATCTACAAAACAAACAAAACCAGTTTGTTAGTGCGATGATCGAAATGTAAATAAAATATCTTGTGATTCGCTGGGATTTCAAATTCAATGGAAGAAATATTAAATTCTGACTTAATTTAAATGTGACATAAATTTTGGAACAATCACATTCCAGCATTTCACTGGTGTACTATCAATAGAATTCATCTACCATGTAAAATTTCCTACTGGTGTATTTCTGCTTGTACTCCTCCTACAATATAATAGCCATGGACACAATCGTTAGTAAACAAAAAGATCAGTCTGAAATAAGTTTTTTTCTCATATTTACTTTGTTTACACAGTTTCAACAGCTTTTCACGAAGTGTGTCAGGTCAACTAATCTATATAAATAAAAACGAAATGCTGTTTGTTGGTAATCACATCACTTGAGAATGGCTGGACTTATTTTTCTACTTTTCGTAAGTTAGTAAGTTTCATAAGTTCAAACAAAGTATTTGAGAAAGAAAAATTGGAAAAGTGACACCGAAAATTGGAAAATTCAGCAAAACCTGATAGTACCTTTTTCTAAGAACCAATTTTTCATTTTTTTTTTATATATTCCTAATATCTGTGAACGTTTTCGCGGCGGCAGCACTGTAGAAAACACTCTCGGGATTCTAGCCGCGTCAAATAAAAGTCGACTGGCGACGTTTCGAGAGCCGGCACTGCTCCCATTGTCAAGCCCTGCTTAACTAACTAAAACTGCCTAGCGGTAGTCTCTTTATAGGGCTACCGGACGGGAGAGGAGGTGAACTCGCACGGAGGGCGGGTCTGCTTGGTGACGTCATGTTCCGGGAGCGGACCATATTTGGGCATAACAACATATTCCTAATAGTTTGAATAAAGTGTTTAGAGAATAAAATATTTGAAAAGTTGCCTGGAAAATTCAGAAAAATGATAGTACTTTTTTCTATAAAACTATTTTTTTTTAAATGTTGATAATAGTACAAATAAGGTTTTTAGAGAAAGAAAAATTGGAAAAAATTCTATAGAAAAATTTACCATTTTTTCCAATATTTACATAATAGTCTGAATAAAGTTTTTAGAGAAAGAAAAATTGGAAGGGTTGACCAGAAAATGAACGGTTCTGAAAATACTGAAAGTGCTTTTTTGAGTGGAGCATTTGGATATTTTTTTAAAATATGTTACTAATAGTCAATGTAAGGTTTTTAGCAAAACAAAAATGGGAAAATTGGAGAATTCAGGAAAAATGGGAAATATTCTTTTCTAAGGACCAATTAGACTATTTTTTTTTTTTCCATTAGTCCAAATAAAGAGTTTAGAGAAAGAAAAATTGGAAAAGTCACCCAGTAAATTGGTAAATTCGGAAAAATGGATGTACTTTTTTTCTATGGACCAATTTGTTATTTTTTTTTAAATCTTGATAATTGTCAGATTAAAATTTCTGAGAAAGAAGTACTGGGAAAGTTGTCTGGAAAATTCGGGAAAAACTTATAATACTCTTTTGAATGGACCAACTGGCTAATTTTTTTTTTTTAATGATCGCAATGAACCGAATAAGGTTTTTACAAGCAGAAACAACTGAATAATTTGGCCTGAAAATTTGGGAGCCACTGAATGCATTTTTCTATGGACCATTTGTTTGAAAAAATGTTTATAATAGACTGAATAAAACTTTCAGGGAATGAAAAATCTGAAAAGATACCGGAAAAATTTGAAAATTCTCATAAAAACTGAAAGTACTTTTTTTCTATTGGATTTTTTAAAAACTCAAGACAATAACCCATGACTCAAAGCATGGATATGCATAACTTGTTTATCCCTTATTCTCCCAGGATGGAAATAAATAAATTACTTTTTTCTATTAAAACAAAAGTACCACAAGATCTGGAAAAACACGCTTCATCCTAAATTGAAATAAAATTACCTTCGCCTTTAATTTGTGTTGTTTCATGATCTGTCCAACAAATATATTTATGTTATTTCTGTTCCATTCACATTAATTGAGGAAATGTGCTTTATGATATTATCTCAATTAGTCATGACGGCACCTAGTTGTCCAATGCACGACACATTTAATGAAGAGTATAAAATGTGAAAAATAATGTGATGCATAGAGATAATCAGTCTGAAAGAATGTTCCACTGTTGAATTAGCTACAAAAATATGTTTATGAAAAATTTTAACACTAGACGGATTTTTTCTTGGATGCTCTCAGTGGAACTGGAAAAACTTCTTTGATCTCATTTATTATGGCAATGATTTATTTGCAGAATAAAATTCCACTCACTCTTGCTTCATCAGGAATTGCAACTAACTGTTGGAAGGCTGCCAAACAGCTCATTCAGCATTCATATTGCAGTTGATTATACAAAACCACAAAATCTTTCACAGAACTGTGTGATTGCCAGAGTTCAGCAGCATTACAAATTGACCATTTGAGATTAATATATAATGGCACATAAAAAGTCTTTGGAGGCATTAGACTGAACGATAAAAGATTTATCAAACAATCAAAAATGTTTAAGTGATGTGATGATCAAAATATAATTAAAACACCTTCAGATTAATTGAGATTTTAAATTTAATGGAAAAAAAATAAATCATATGGTTAACATGAAATTCTGACTTAATTTAATTGTGATTTCAATATAGAAAAAAAAAAAAAAAAAAAAAAAAAAAAACGGTTTCAAGTTGATCACATTCCCGGCATATCACACATAACTAGAGTTTGAGTTGTGTACTGCCGATATAATTCATCTTGCATGGAAAATTTCCCATTGGCATATTTCTGAATGTACTCCTCAAATCATTAATAAATACAATGATCAATAACAACTATGTTTTTCTCATTTTTACTTTGTTTGCACATTTTCAACAGCTTTTAACAAATTTACAAAAAGATCACTAAACAAATTTATTGACATTTGGGCAGAACAACGTCTGTTGGGTCAAGTAGTAGGTATTCAAATTGTAGAAGGATAGGGAAAACAATAAACCATTACTTATCACGGCTCAAGACAGGAGAGTCAGATCAAAGATTAAAGCACAAACCACTGCCCCATGCACATGCTTCAGCAGACCTTCCAATCTAAAAAAAATCTTGAGCCACAAATCCACAGCCTCTGACCGTTGTAGACTACTAAATGGATCTTCCCCCCCCCCCCCCAAAAAATCTGTCTTAAAAAAACCCATGAAAATGCACGTTTGTTTCATTACTACTAAATCTCACATTTGTAAGGCATTTATCCTTTAATATGACTTTTGGCGTTTATACTAAGTACTTATCTTAATTTTTAACTCTACTATATTTTCCTGATTCAGTAGAAAAGAAGATTACAAAAATATTGGCAACATTAACTGAAGTTTTCTTTTTGAATGGGGACTTCCCAAAAAGGCTAGGTTGTGCGAGAAGGAATCCTTGTTCCCCATTGTTTCGACTGATATTCACTATTTGAACCAGTGCTGCCGGCCCTACAGATTTATCTATTGATCTACAGATAGATTCAAAAAATTAGGAATTTTAAAAATATCTACAGTTTTTTGCCTCTTTTTATTATTTACTGTGCTTTCCTTATATTCGTATACTTGCGCATAATGATACTGAGTCATCAAATTTTCAGTAATTATGAATTGTTTCCTTGCAACCTTTGGCATAAACCAAGGATTGAAAAGAATTAAAGATCCTATTTCGTATGATAGTAGATTTAAATTCAAAATTTAAAGACTGTAATATAGAACTATCGGTGCAGTCTTTATGCACAGTGTGTACATTGCTCACAATTTAAAATTGCAATCTCAAAATCTTTTGCGTGCAATACAAGAACAACCAAGAAATGAGAATGTAAATATTTCTTAAGTTATGTATCTAGAGGAGACAAGAAGAAACAGAACCGACCGAACTAGTGCTGGTAGAGTTGATACTAGTGAATGTGTTACTGACATATAGGATGAATTAAATTATGTTACCCATGTAAATACATTTGTCAATTATTATTATATGGTTCAGTAAGATATAAAATGTAAGTTCCATAAATAAAACTATAATTTAACAAATATATTGATTTTTGAAAGAAAAAAAAAACAAATTTAGAAAAAAATAACAATGGTACCAGATTTTTTTTTCATGGTCTTTTTTTTTAAATTTTCAACACTAATCCAGCCATACCTATTGTTATCTTATTACAAGGGAATCTTTTCTTATTAATGAACTTAGCACCTGCATTACTATTAACTTAATTTATCAACTTACTGTCTTACAAATGTCCATCAGGATGATTGTCGACAGGCAATAAGTTAATACTGCCAACCTAAGCCATTCAATTTTAGCCAATGCTTGCACTTATGACTCTAACAATCTCAAAACCTGTTTCACACTGAGAGCTGTCACAGTTTTTCCTGAGGCTACTACCTCTTCGGAACTCCATAGATTGGAATTAGCCTACCGACAAATCCTAAATACTGTTTTAAGACCCCTCCTGTAAACCTTCACATTGCCTTAAACATGCAGTAATTTTTTAAAATAAGTGTATATTTATTTTTTAAGAGCGTATACTTTCCTAACATTATCACTAACAATGTCCCTCCCACTTCACCATTGTAAATGGTTTATCTGTGGCTCACTAATGTGGCAAGTCTTAATGTTTGCACATCCTATGCCTTGACATTTTCTATATGACTAAAGTATTTTCCAAAATATTATAATGTGTGTTAATGTTTTAATATTCATCCTGGCCATCCTGCCTTCATCTGTGGTAAGTCATGAGTTAATTTTCATATCCTTCCAAATTTTCTTTTCATTGTATATTTACAGTAACATAAGTGATATTTTTACTGGTTCTTTTATGAAGGCCTAATGTAGATAGTATGTTGACAGGTTAGTTCCCTTCATTGACGTTCCAAAGTGATAGTAGAATGAGGAAAAACTCTTAACATCTTTCACTGTATAACAAGCAGTAAGATTGGTAGAATTGTGGGCATAGGCATGGGATTCCACTGGAGGGTGTAGAATTTACCTGTTGCCACTCTTCTTGATAAACGGTTGGTTAGAAATGAGGCATGTAAGCTTATGAGGGTTATAATAATAGTAACTAAGCTGTTAAT
Organism: Vandiemenella viatica; assembly: GCA_031002005.1. Taxonomy (NCBI): domain Eukaryota; kingdom Metazoa; phylum Arthropoda; class Insecta; order Orthoptera; family Morabidae; genus Vandiemenella; species Vandiemenella viatica. The sequence goes on from JARYHS010010530.1 coordinate 84,765, forward strand.
ACAGTAAGTATAGTCTGTATTTTTCCTGGAGATTTCTGTGACAAGTCTGATTTATGGTTTACGTATGAAAGAGAGTCTTTGAGTTACGAGAAAGATGAATGTAGCAGATGTCAAGTTATGAGAATCAATTATTTTGCAAATTCTTAAAGGAGAATAGATCATTTGTCTTCAAGAGTGACTTTGTTGAATCATTAGTAAAAGTCGTACAATTCAGTATATGTGAAGTGTGGCCTTTACAGGTTGATAAAATCTGTTTGTAAGTTTTGGTGAATTTATGCCAACGTCAACAGCCAGCATGATCACAGGCTAAATTTGAAGCAGAAAAATTCATTCAAAGGCTAAATATAATTGGCCCAACTATTCTCAAGACCCCAATAATATCCATTAGTCCCACTATATCTTGCATGTGAGACAGGTAACTTGGTGAATGAGGTTGGTAGTTGTTCATGTGGCATGTTCAATAATGATAATAATAATAAAAAAGAAAACACTATGGTAGGATGCCACTAATCCAAAAATAACATTGCCCAAATTGTATAATAGCTTCCTTACAGCATTAGCTAACAACTCAGAAGGTATCCTTTCACCACTCCTATTTAGGCATAGGCCATGCTTAATGAAAGTCTATAAAGCATGGTGTCCACAGGCAGAAACTCCACAGCAGATCTTAGGCTTTCCTCTAGAAGCAGAACTGCCATGTTGTTTTGTAATAATTTTCTGCTGCCTAAGATCCATCCAGTATTCAAGGCATGTAGTTGAGATCTTTATTCTGATTTAATTTTACACAATCTAATACATTGTTGTTCTACCAATCTGAAGGATTTTTTTCCCCTCAGGATATCCTTTCCCTTGGTGATTTCTTTTCCCAGCAACTTCTAGAATCCAAATTGTAATATTTGTGAAACACAGCATTGAGTGACTCTGTTGGGGCCAATCCTCCTTTGGAGATCATGTTAAGTGAGCAACACTGTCCCTCTGGCAATGAAGGTAACTTCAAAAAAAGATGTGTTGCTTTCTCTCTTAGGAATTCCTCTACGTAAAACAAAGATTTTGAACCATTATAACCATTTTTAACCATTATAACACTCCTATATTAATTAGATACCATATCATCTATCTGATATCACATCATGTAGTTGTCATAGATGGAATCAATGATCATAGTTTATGTTTCTTGATAACATGGTAAATATCACTCATTGTTACAACAGATAAACATCATGGTTACCATGTGGCATTTCCATTAATTCATCATCCAACTACACAAATGAATTTTCCTGATGTTTGCACAGGAAGTATAAAATCAAAATAGGGAAAAGATCAGTTTGAGAAGAAATAAACTAAGTTAATCAGCAACCCTTAATAGTAACTTGGTTGACAGAAAATATACACCAATAAAGCTTTTAATTGTTGCTCTAAGTAATGGGTTGGTTACAAAATTGGAAGTCAATAGTCAGTTACAACATGCTCTGCTTGGAGATTGGTTTAAAATTGGTTAACTTTGGTAAATTAAAAATCAAAGTCATCACACCCAAGGGTTTGATTTTAATACTTATGGAAGTAAGTGAAGATAAAATACAACACTTTGGAACAGATGTATAATGTTTTAACATTTTTCAGCAACATTCTACAAGCAAAGAGCAATATGAATGCTGCTATAAGGAAACTGAGTGGGATTCATATAAACACATTGGATTAGCATAGAATCACATTTGTTTCTAATGAGTGGACTGAATTAATCACTAATTTAGATATGAAAAGATGAAAACAAAATATGAAAGTTCTTGTAGATGATTTAGAAACAAAATCAGACTCCAAATATTTTTAACAAGCTTATGAAAGCTGAGGGAGGAAATGAATAAAATAAATTCACATGGAGTTTTAACCTCAATTTATAGCTAGCAAATGCATTATTTCTGGCCATTCAGAAACATCCAAATCCACACCACTCCACCATGTCACAAAACCTCTTAGAACAAATCACCAAAATTAAATCAAATACAATATTATCAAAATTACATGAACCATTACAGATTAAACTAATATCTTAAAAAGGAATGTAACTGTTAAACTTATCATAATTCGATGCAAAATGAAAAGAATTATTATTATTCTGATTGACTTAAAGGACATGGTATAGTGAGAAAGCAATTAGAATTTAATAATAATTACAACCTTCTCCACTCCCCTTCCCTGAGTTTATTCTGAGATTCTTGACAGTGTAGGCAACTGGAATTTAATAATATTTAATTAAATTGCAGTGGAGTGCATTTTCTGGTGGCAATTTTCCTACATTCTCATCTTCCCCCCCCCCCCCCTCCCCTTGTGCACTCACCTACATATGCAGTCAGCAAATTTTACCTTAAATTATTTCAAAGTTTTTAGTAAATTATTCATCATTTCTCTTGGAAATTTATTCCAATCCCTAACTCCCTTACCTAAAAAAAGAGTATCTTCCTACACAGGCGCGGATCCAGGATTTTGGTTTGGGGGGGGGGGGGCGCTTGAGTGGACTTCGGTTTAGGGAGGGCTTGGCATGAGTGAATTTTGTTTCAGAGGGCTTGCCTTCAGTGGATTTAAGTGTTTTTTCTGGGGGGGGGGGGGTGTTTAAGTCGGCCATGGGGTAGTCTTTATAGGCTCCTCGGGCCTCTCGAATCCGTAGAGCTAAAAAAAAATAAAAAAAAGGTCTCAAAATTACAATGGGGGGGGGGGGGTGGATCCAGATACTTTTGGTGGGTGGGGGGTTGAGCCCCCTAGCGCTCCCCCTGGATCCGCCCCTGTTACTACACCCTTATGCCTGAAATTGAGTGCCATTTTGTGGTCATGTTTATCTTTTCCCTTCAATGCTTTACTTTAAATTCTTATGCCAATATATTTCCTTGCCTCATCACCAATACACCACTTTTACTCTCCTATGACCCTCTTCACCCTCCTACTGTCATCTAATGAAACCCATTCCAGATCTTTTATAATATCTGTAACTGATTGCATTTTGCGGTAATTTTCAGAAACAAGTCTAGCAGCCATTTTTTTGCGCCCTTTCCAACTCTTGTATTTAATATGCCAAATGTGGGTCCCATACTACACTCCCAAATTAAAGCAATCGTCTGACCAAAGTTTTGTAACTCAATTCCTTTACTTCTCTCGTACATTACCTCATCACTCCTTCCAAAAAGTGGAGAATTTTGAATCCTTTTCCTATTACATGACCACTGTGTCCTGTCCAGTAAAGATTGTTATCGAATGTAATGCCAAAATAATTACATTTCAAGTCTTCAACAAGCAATTCTTTCCCCATGTTATAATCATAATGAACCTTTAGGTTTAGGCTGAATCTTCTTTGCATTTATCTTCATCCCATGTTTACAAACCCAACTAGATTTCCGGTCCAGATCACCCTAAAGCTGTTTCCATTCCTGCGCCATTTTGATCATTTTATATACCATTGTATTATCTGCAAATAATCTAATTTGTGATAGTAAACACTCAACAAAATTATTCATTAGAATAATGAATTGCAATGGTCCCAATGTGCTACCCTGTGACGGATTCAATCAATTTTAACTGTGTAAAATTAAGTGAATCCTGGGGAGGGGTTGTAACAGCCCTCTTACCTGAACTTTAAATAGAATTGTATTTAATGAAGAATCTATAGTGAGCTGAAGTTTGTTTGAATATGATCTGGTATGTTTGTTTTGCAGTTTCTTGTAAATCAGTAAATACAGAATTTATTTTATGAGAAGAAATTGTTTAAAACCCATTTGATATGTTTAAGAACAGAATTGTACAAGAGAATTGCTTGAATGTGTGTAATTCCAAGTATTAATGCCAGTTACTATGTCTACAGGACAATTTTCTACAGTTTTAAAACGATTTCTGTAAATAATTTTGTGTAATTATCTTTAATTTCCATTTCTGACCATTTTGTAATGATGTTAAGTGATTATGTATTAATTCTGATTGTTTTTAATATGTTTAATTGTTTGAGTAAATTGTTAATGTTCGAGAAATATCTGGCGAATGGTTTTGAAGAATTTCAGAAATTTCGATAGAGCCTATATAAAGAAATCAGCAGAAGGACAGAGTTAGTTTACAGTAGTTTTATACAGATTAACTTTGGAACTGTCAAAGATTGCATTGTTAGTATCTCTGGATTGTATATTTGCATGTAAACAATATATGACGTTGTTTTGAAAAAAAAAAAAAAATGTTAAACTGAACTTTATGGTGGATTACTTAATTAATTACTATATTAATTAAACAACTGAAGAACCTGACAACTTCCTACCCTAACTTTCTGTTTTCTACCCTTAAGAAATTCTTCTACCTAGCAAATCAATTTCTCATCCACTCCAATAGTTTTTATGGAATTGCAAGGATAAACTCCAAACTGATGTATAGAATTCTTTAATGTTTAATTTACAACTTTCACCCCTCACTCATTCACAAAACAAATATTACAGCTAAAGAGAATCAAAATGAAAATTCAAAATCATAATAGTGTATCAAATTTACATTATCATGAAAATAGTAACTGGTCTTGGGGGATCAAATGAAATATTGCAAAAGTCATTTAAACATACATCTCTTAAACTTGAATTCCAATACATAAAATACACCGGAAAATACCTTTTGACACAAATCAACAGGCAGACCAATGAAACATGCATAACATACCAATAAGTCTTCTTCTATAAATGTTACCTTCTGCAGGAAAAAATCATTATTTCTCATTTCACTTCCTACAGCTTCAATTTGTGGAACTCTCAGATTTCAAGTTGTCTCTGTTTCACAATTAAAATATCCACTCTCGTCTGTAACACTGTGAAATCTGTGTAAGCTTCACTATCTGTCTGAAATAAATATATAATTAAAGGTATTTTTAATTTAACAGTGCAGTGTATGAGGTGGCAAGTATACGTTGCTGCTCTAAAACAATTTGAATCTTCAGTAACTACAATATTTATAAAAATCAAACATCTCTTAAGTATTAAAATTCCTTTACAACTAAACTACCATCCACACCTGAGACGCCATTCACCAGTCGGCCGTCTTTGTGTACACATGTGCCACCGCCTGGTGCTTCACTTTCTGCACGTTTAAGGCTGCTATAGGCCGAAATATTGTGCTTCTCTTTTGTTTTTTGTTTTTTTTTTCGTCATCCCACCCGCCTTCATCTGTGGTAACTCTTGGGTCATATTCCCTATCCTTCCTTAGTTTTATTGCCTTAAAGCTTTTTCCTGCTCATTGTTATTATAACGGTCCAAGGCCTCCTTCTGTGTGGTCTTGCTCGTTCCTATCTCATCGTTCTTTATCCTTTGTCTTTCCACCTTTCCCTTCTTGTCGTGTTATTAAGTTCACAAGATTTTGTTTCCTATATTTTACCTAATTGTTTGTTTTTCATTGTTTACTGCATTCACGTGGTACCTATTCATTTTGTTTCCACATATGCGAAAAATATCATGCTTAGTTTTCTACATCTGATAGATGTAAAAACAGCCAACCAATTGCGTTAGTACATCTGTTCTGTCTGTGGCCAGGATATTCTTGGGGAATTTCCGTTTTTGCCCTTCTTTTGCAGCCGATTTTTACTACAGTATTTTGCTGTGAATGCTTTAGCTTTTTCGCATTCCAAACATACCTTGTGTAATTTCTCCGTTCTGTGCGTGCACTGTTCTTATTTTTGTCAACCATCACTTTATATTTAAAATTCCTGTATTTAACCTCACCCACGACCTGGATTATTGCTATGAGGATCTAGTTGTTACATCACTCTGCTTTTCCATTTTGTATTTTCAGTACAATGATTCCGATTGTTTTTCTGCACCTACTCTGTAGTTTAATTACTATTTATTTTATTTCTAAATATCTATAATTATTGTTTTGTTTGTACATTTTTGCTTTTGCGATCGGCATTTATTTGTTTATTCCGTTTCACGCTTTTCGACCTTTCTCTATGATATTAATCACTCTTGCCTGATTTTCACAATGTTTCTCCATACAGCACGAATATTAATATTTTTCACATTTTTGCAGGTGAGTTGTAATTCATAATCTTTTTTCTTCCCACGATCGGTTCTTGCTTATTCCATTTAGCGATTTTTCTGAAGTAGCATTTTTGGACAATTTTTCTGCTGTTTCTTGATGCAGCATTCTATTTTTAATTCTCTCTCTCTCTCTCTTTTTTCTTTTTTAAATTTTTGGTTCTGAATTTTTCCACTTTGCTGTATCCTTTGCACCATATTCAGATATTACCTTTGTGACACTTATCCTTTCATCTCAACAGTTGTTTGGATAGTTTTGGGCCTCATCATTCATATTAATCTATTTCCCCTAACATGTCACCCATAGATTCATAGATCTCTTCCTACAAGTTTCACGCCTTCCGCCTCGCAAAACTGCGTTCACATTCTCTCTTCCTTCAATCTTGCCTCTCTCTAAACATTCCTCCAAACGGATTAACCATTAAACTCCCTGTCTCTGGCTACCATCCACAAATTCATCCACCACTCCACATTTTTCGCTTTACACAATCACTTAACTTCACCAGACTTGTTCTTCAACAGCTCTTGTTCAAAACAGACTGGCATTCTGCCCAGCTTGTCTCCCTACACAAAATTCTTTGCCCCAAATAAAATTAATCATTTACAGCAGATTCTATCAGATTGTATACATATCTTAGCAAAACAAGCACAAAAACATCTGGGCAAGCTTTCTGCACTTGCAAAAATTTACCTGGCTATGGGTCTACCCCTCCCTCACCAACATCCCAATCATCATCAACACACTCCTGCAGCTCGCTTGATTTCCAAAACCCCTTGTCCTGCCCACATTTTCAATCTCCCCCAACCAACCCCTCTACCACCCACACCAACAGCCGCCACTCTACCTACTGCTAAACCACAGCAGTCTGTGGTGAACCTTTCATCATCTCTGTTAATAGAATCTCAACTCTCTGTTCTCTCGAAGGGATTGTCATTTTCCCCAACCCCAAAGTTTGACCATGCTGCTTTGGTCTGGAACTCTTTAGCGTTCTGCCGCACTCTCCAGTGGCATTACCACTTTGCCACCTGTGATGATAATGACTTTCAGCATGATGAGATTGAGCCCTTCCTAGAGCATTTCAAACCTCCATCCAAACTAGATCCACCTCTCCTTCCTCAACACCATCCACTCCTTATGTTCCAGGAATTCCTCACATCCAACCTGTCCTCAAAATCTTTTCTCAACTTCATTTCCCACTCCAACAACCTTAGTATTAACGAAACCCGTGCCATGAGAGAACTGTCTAAGAACAGGAACATCATTATTCTCCCAGCTGACAAAGGCTCAACAACCGTAGTCATGGACCGCTGCGACTATGAGGCCGAAGCTTTGAGACAGCTCTCTGACACCAAAACTTACCTTCCACATCCTACAGATCCTACAACCTCAATATGCCAAGAAGTGCACACTCTCCTTGACCTCCAAGGCCCCTTACAAGGACTCTCCCCTTCTTCCCCTGTACCCCCACCTTTTACCTTCTTCCCAAGATCCACAAAACTGGAAATCCGGGGAGACCTATAGTTGCGGCTTATGGGTCTCCTACAGAATGGATTTCAGCTTTTGTGGATCAGCACCTCAAGCCTTTTGTACAGCACCTCCCTTCATTCATTAAAGACACCCCACACTTTCTTGAACGACTTTCCACAGTCCCCACTCCTCTACCACGTGACTCCTTCCTTGTCTCCATAGATGTCTCTTCCCTTTACACCAGCATCCCTCATGGACAGGGCCTCAGTGCCATGGAACACTTCCTGGAAATGCGACCTCCCGACAGCCTCCCCAAGACATCCTTCCTCATTTCCTTGGCTAACCTCATCCTGTCTAACAACTACATTTCCTTTAACTCACAAATTTACCACAAGATACGTGGTACTGCAATGGGCACCCGCATAGCACCATGCTATGCAAACCTTTTCTTGGGCCGCCTGGAACAACAATTCCTCAACAATCTTCCCATTAAACCTCTTGTGTGGTTCAGATACATAGATGACATCTTTATGATCTGGACCCACGATGAGCATCATCTAATAGACTTCCTTAACTCCCTAAACAACCACTACATCAACTTTACTTGGACGTACTCCCATACTCATGTTACCTTTCTTGATGTTGACGTCACCTTGCATAATGGACACCTACATACCTCTGTTCATATCAAACCGACTAATCTGCAGCAATATCTTCATTTCAACAGTTGTCATCCCTTGCACATCAAACGTTCCCTTCCTTACAGTCTGGCCCTCCATTGCAGGCGCATCTGCTCTGATGAACAATCTCTTTCCCAATACATTGAAAACCTGTCTGGAGCTCTCATCTCCCGTAGCCACCCTCCTGACTTAGTACACAAACAAATCTCCCGTGCCATAGCCCTTCCTTTAGACAGCCACTCCAAGTCAGTACTTGATACTAACCACAGCCCCAACTTCATCACTCAGTTCTTCCCTGGTCTCGAGTCCATTAACCTAATCCTTCACCATGGACATGATTTCCTATGTTCCTTCCCTGGGATGCACACCATTCTCCATAAAATTCTACCCACTGCCCCTTGCACATGTTTTAGCAGACCACTAAATTTAAGAAATATCTTGGTTCACAAGTACTCACCAAGTAATTCCCCCAGACTGCCACAGGGTTCATTCCAGTGCAATAGACCCCGTTGTAAAACATGCAGCATGCACCCAGCCACTACCACTTATTCCAATCCTACCACCGGTGAAACATTCCCTATCATTGGTCATGCTACATGCATGACAACACACCTCATATACCAACTGACATGCCTCCATTGCTCCAGTTCATATATAGGCCTCACAACCAATCCCCTAGATATCAGAATGAATGGCCACAGGCAGACAGTTTATACTAACAATGAGGCCCATCTAGTTGCAAAACATGCTAGTTCCCACAAAATCAATAATTTGAACATCTGTTTTTCAGTTAGGGCAGTCAGAGTTTTCCCTAACAACACGACCCCCTCTGAACTTCGTAAATGGGAACTAGCCTACCAGAATATCCTTGACACCAGACATCCTCCTGACCTCAATCTCCAATAAACTCTGCCCACCAGACCCAGCACTTATTATCTATACCATTTACATTTTTTGTATTTCTGTGTTTACTATTATCCATGCTATTTACATTTATTTTACTTTTCACTTATAGTATATATATATATATATATATCCCCACCCAGTTATAATTCACCTTTTTCAATAATAACATATCGTCATCAATATCGATTATCGATCCAATATTTGAGCTTCCCCTCCCCCCCTCCCTTTCCCACCTAAACTACCATCAGCGCCTGAGACGCGATTCACCAGTCGGCTGTCTTTGTGTACACATGTGACGCCGCCTGGTGCTTCACGTTTTGCACGTTTAAGGCTGCTGTAGGCCGAAATATTGCTCTTCTCTTTTGTTTGTTTTTTGTTCGTCGTCCCAGCCGCCTTCATCTGTGGTATGTGTTGGTCATATTTCCCTATCCTTCCTGTGTTATATATATATATATATAGTTGGACACAGTCCCATTAGCATGTAATGACCACCTGTGTTTGTTTGGCATTGGGCTGCAGGACATTTGCAGATTTCTGTTACATCCAACACAGGTTTTTAAAGCATTATCAAAGAAAATATTAAAAGTCTATTTAATGAATAAATCAACTTAAAATTAACAATTCATAATATTTTTGCTAATATAATGACCTTAATTTAAAAAGTATAGCCTTTCTTAAGTATACTCTTTGTTACTATAAATTTAAGTTAATATGTTATCCATTAAAGTGCAGTTAAACATCGATGCATCCATTCGTACGATACATCTGATTGATTTGACGTTGTGATGAAGAATTTTTCTATTCGATGTGCCGCGTTCCCGGTTCTCTTAGAACTCCGAGAAACGCCTCTTCAGTGGCTAGAGTTAACCTGGGTAATGGCGAGCGGTGCTAAAACCTTCGGGTTAGAAAATTACTGAGCGGGGGGGGGGGGGGAGGCTAGGCAGACTAAGTCCCACAAGTAATAGTCTTAGGAGTTTATTGACAGCCTCCAGTCACAACTATTATGCAGCCGAACAACTTTAAGGCCGAAAGATAGGAAATACAATAAGTCAGCTTACTTTGTGAGTGGTGAGGAGCCGCCAGTCAGCCAGTCCAGTGGAGCACACTACTTCCGCGGGTTGAGCGATCTCTGTCTGTACCCCTCCAGCGGCGGGCTTATATACATTACCACACGCTGACTGGGGTAAACATGTGTTAAAACAGTGATTGATGTAATTGGGTCGCCTGCTTAGCGCAGTTCACTGGCTGGCACGCAACAGATGCATCGATTTTTATTTTAATAAAAACATCGAATCAATGAAAAAAGTAACTCTGTATAATAATGACAAAGAGCAATAGAAGTAAATTTTAAGACTATTGAATTTATTCAAGATTAAATTAAGTTATTTCAATTTGAAGTAAATGTCATTAACAGGAAGTGACACCTGTGAGCAACTAGCAGGAAGTAACAATGGTGATGATGAATTTTTCTTGTGGTTGACTATCCTGTCAGTAACTGTGAATGAATTAAATTAATATCTTAGGTTTACTCCTATTGTTTGCCGGTGGTTCAAGAAGTTCCGACAAGATGGAACAGCTCATACTATATGATTGAGAGATATTTTGAAGTTACCCATTGTAATCAATAATATAATTATTCGCCATAAAAATGCACCATTTACGCCCAATGCATCAGAAGTGTCAATTCTCTCATCTGTTTTACAAGTATTACGTATACTCGAAGCTGCAGCCGAAGAGTTGTCTGATGATAGGTACTGCACTTGCAGCAAGGTGATTCTGTTAATCCATTGCTTAGTTTTAAAAAATACAATCCCTCATATTGAAAGACTCACTCGCCAAAGAGTTGAAATCATTTGTGCTTAAAGATATTGATAAAAGAATGAGTGCTGTTGACAGAATGACTCCACTCACAATAATCACTGTATTGGATCCGAGATTTAAAGAAATGTGCCTCAGAGATGCATTCCCTTGCTCTACAGCAGTCGCAAAAATCTAAGACTTAATGACAAATGATACACAATATTTTGAAATGTCGAATCTGATTCAGACCAATTTGGAAAAAAAAAAAAAAAAAAAAAAACAGAAGAGAGCTTTTATTTATGGGAGATCATCACAAATTAGTAGACAAGAGCTGATATTTAACACAGTCTAAGAATGCAATTCTGTTGAATTATCTATTAACTTGCATAGTCCATTAGGAAGACTCAATGAGAATCCTTCGTAAATCTGGAGTGATCTGAAGCTTTATAAAATTGCCTTCGAATACTTGATTTTTTGTCGGGACTTCTGTTCCATCCAAACGTTCATTTTCGAAGGCTACTCAAATAGTCAATCAGCAAAGGAATAGAATGAAAGTGAAACGATTGAGTAAACTTTTGTTTCTGCAAAGTTTGCCTAACCACCAATGGTGTTAATTGGTTAAATACCTAAAATTAATATTTTTAGGCAGAATTAGTATTTAAATACTGCTTTTTTATTGTAATGGTCTGATGACATAATAAAATGTTTCTGTTAATCTGTAGTTTTTGTTTCACTTACAAAGCTACTTCTAACTCATACAACATAAATTAACAAACACACAGTATTATAAAATTAATATTTTAATGTTGGGTGAACATTAATATTCTGACCTCACATTCGGATGGACATTGGTTTGTATTCCTGTTCGGGCGTCCAAGTTTCCATTTTCCATGTTTTCCCCAATAACTCCATGCAAATAACAGGATGCTTCCTTCAAAAGGCCTGTTCCAAATTTCTTCCCATTACTTGCACCCAGTCATTTACCGGCTCTAATGACCTCGACATTGACGAAGTGTAAAGCCACAAACAAAAAAGTATAAAATTAAGTACATCATTACAGCTAAAGCTAGTAGAGTGTCACTCTGTGTTTACACAGACCAAGGGAAGACCTATCTGCATTCAACTGGAAATGATGAATTTCAAAGTAATGTCACATTTTCTCTTGGCAGTTTTAAAGGAATAGATAAGATATAATGAAATGATATTTGCCCATAAATATTGTTGGTTTGTACTTGTTGAGCTAAGAAAAACATAAAAGTATTCGATGTTAAAAAAATATTGATGTTCTTAAGTGATGCATCGTAAAACATCGATGCAGTGTTCCGATGTATTACATTGAATAAAAAAATTGATGTACTTTCTGAGTGGACACCCCTACAGTGCAGCACTGTGCTGGTGGATAATGTGGGTATATTGGGTAATGGCAGCCACCTGGAAAATTCCGTGTGGGTATTTTACCCACCTGGAATTTGAAAGAAACTGAGGGTGCATAAAGGGAAGAAATAAGAAAAAGAAAGAATGAGAGACCAGCTAAGCATATTAGTTTCATTATTCAAAAAGCATATAAAACAGGCTGTGTGTCCACAACAATGCAATTAGAGAAGCACAACATTCCTTTGATGTTTCAACAGAGGTAACCAATCATGATATTGCCTACTGAGCTGGATTGATGGCAAACAGCCATTCTATATGAAAGCAAGAATGCTGCTGTAAAATGTAAATTCAAAACCTTCATGAATAAAGCTGCATTAGTGTATTTCAAATGTGCTTCAGCTAAATCCGTGGGTATTAACGACAAAAAGTTCATAAGGATAAATTCATAATGAAGCTGTAAAGGAGAAATGAATCAAGTCTAAAAAAATCCTAGAAAATAACAACACATTTGCATTGCTCCTAGATGTAGGTCCACTGGAACTTTAAAAGATGGCCTTATTCATTCAGCTGACAGTCATATTTTTGTTCTTCACTATATACGCAAGTATATATGTAATGAATATTCATGTGTATGTTCTAGAGATGAAATGAAAATTATATTATGGGAGCGAAACAGAACCAGAAGTTATATGAAAATGTTGTATAAAAATTTCTTTTGATGTCACCGCTGTTAATTTACTCCAAGTTACTTCTATTTAACAAAAATGTCAAGTGATAATGTTTATTTCAATAATCAAATTAATCAGGAAGTAGCTGACTGTAAAGTAAATTATAATAATAGTTTTCTAATTACAGGAACTAGTACTCTATAAAGTTAAATATGGAAAGTTAAATTTTAAAAACAAAAACTTAGCAGCCTTTTCTCATTTTGATTTGTTTCTTTTTTCACCATAAATTAAGGCTGCTTCCTAAATATGTTTTCATTAGCAACATTGATAGATGGAGTAATGACAACAATATGGAAAATTTCTGAGTGTTCATTTGCCCCCACTTATGAGGTTCATCTTTTGACGGAATTCATATTTGCTTCAGCTATTGGACCAGACTGACATTTTTTTTCTTGTTCCTACAACTTAAGAACTGCAAACTCTAACTTTTCTGGAAGCATACATTTCAAATGACTTTCTAAAGCAATGTAGAATGGCAGAAATTCTTTTTCACATAATGTACACTTTACGGCGAGGACTATGGAAATTGGAATAAAAGAATAACGATGTATTTAAAGATGAAGAAATGTTATACAGTGGCTTCAAGAGAGAAAACAAGTATGGATAATGCTGAAATTTAGGAAGAAGAAAATCTGAAGGCAGTAAACTACATCTATAGTGCTATTACGAATAAGCAAATTGAGTTTGTGAGTGATAAAGTGAATGCATATGAAATAATGACTAAGTTCGATGAATTATACTCCAAGGAATTGACTGCACTCCAAATAATTTGTAGAAACAAACTGGAAAAATTGAAGTTAAAAGACTACAATGAAACAGCGACATTCTTTAGTGATTTTTAAAAGACAGTGAATGACTTGAAAGCAGCTGGGGCTAAAGTGACTGAGAAAAAAAAATTAAACTACATGTTAAGAACTTTGCCAGATTCATTGAGCTACATCAGTGATTTGGTCAATGGTTTGAAAGAAGAAGATAAAACTGTTGAATTTGTTAAAAATAAAATTCGATTAATGGACTTGAAAGACAAAGGTGAAAGTGAATGTGTAAAAACAAATGCATTACATAATATGAGAAAATCCAGTAGGATTCGTCAGGAACAATTATTTAGGGGTTGCGGAAGAAGAGGTCATTTCAAGAGAGATTGTCATCAAAGTGAAGTAAATGAAAGAGGCCCAAGGAATCACACCAGGAAGTATTAAAGAAGCAGCACAGGAATTAACCATTTACGTGGAACCTTCAGAGGTCACAGCAACGATCAACCATGGAGCGGAAGTAAGCAGTATGGATCCGGAAACGGCCAGTATCGGCATGGTCAATAATACCAGCATAGTGAAAGTGCTACGAACCATTTTGTAACAGAGGTTAGGACCTTGATGGTGCAAAATAAAATGAACACAGGTAACAAAGAACAGATTAAAATTGATTGGTTATTGGATAGTGGTTGTACAGATCATGTTGTAAATAATGAAGAGTATTTTTCTGGGTGTGTAACTTTGGAACAACCTGTAGAAGTAAAGATTGCTGATGTGAAAATTTTGAAAGCAACTAAAATATGAAATGCAGTTAGTCATTTTTCAGTTTATGATAAAATCATTCAAATTAATATGGAAAATGTATTTTATTTTAAAGACTTGAATAGAAACTTGATCAGTTATGTGAAACAGTCAAGTACAAGATTGTATCTGTAGGAAATGTTTCAAAAGTTTTTGAAAAAAATAGCAGGCTAATTGCAATTGCTATGAAGGAAAGTAATCGGTATAAAATGGCAAGTAGTATTTTTAAGAAAGACGTTAATGTAAAAATTGTGAGCAACAGTGATTCAATGACTGAAAAGGAGAGATGGCATCACACATTGGGTCATGTAAATTTTAACTATTTAAATACTGTGTGTAAAGATCAATTAGCAGTTGGTTTACCTAAAAGTTAAGAGTCTGAATATATGAAGTGTAAAGTTTGTATTGAAAACAAAATGCACAATTTACCTTTTGAAAATAATAGAAGCAAAGCAGAAGGGATTTTAGAAATTATTCACACTGATTTAAATGTTCCTCACTCAACTCTTCGTATGAATTGTGAAAGATACTTTCTAACTTTTATAGATGATTATAGCAAAGCAGCTTGTGTTTACACTATGAAATCTAAAAATCAAGTTTATGATTGTCTAGTTGCATATGTAAATGAAATTGAAAACTTGACATGTAAAACTACTAAGAAACTGAGATGTGATAGTGGAAAGGAATATTTTAATTAAGATATTTATCAATTTGTAAATAAAAAAGGTATTGTTTTAAATGTTTGCCTTCCCTATGTACACGAGTTAAATGGCATGGCTGAAAGATACAACAGATCTATCTTAGGTATGTCACGGTGTTTGCTAGCTGAAGCAAAAGCAGATAAGAGATTATGGCCAGAAGTAGGCTGTACAGCAGCTTATCTTAAAAAGAGAACTTTAGCTAATACTATTGACAAGAAATCTCCCAATGGAATTTTACAAGGAAAAAAATCAAATGTTAAACATCTAAAGCTATATGGTAATAAAGTTTTTGTAAGAGTACCAGAACAGTTGAGAAAAGTCAAAATGGGATCGTAAAGCTGATATGGCAATTTTATTAGGTTATAGTGAAATTGGCTACAGAATATTAATGAATAATAAAATTGTTGTTGCAAGACAAGTTGATATTGTAGAGAATGATGTAAAACTTATACACTTGAAGGGTTATGATTCAGAGAGTGAATGTTCTAGTGATGAAAGTATGAATGATGAAAATGAGTCTGTAGATTAGAAAAAGAAAGAAGGAGATGTTAAAGGAGGTTTAAACAGTGATAATTATAATCAAGGATTTAAAGGTCAGGTAGAAAATGTCAAATGACAGATAGATTTAATGATTATGTCTGTAGCAATATCACTTATGTAAACTTTTGCAGTGTTGATAGTCCAGAAAATTTGGAGGAGGCGATTAAATGTAAAGAGTCAGTGTATTGGAAACAAGAAATGGATAAGGAGATTGACTGGTTATATCAGAAAAAAACATGGAAACTAGAAATTAAACCAGAGAATGTAAATGCTCTTGATGTAAAGTGGGTTTATACAAAAAAAATCAGAAAACACTTATAAAGCAAGACTAGTTGTAAGGAAGTTGTGGATGATATATATTCACCAGTAGTTAAGATGCCGACATTAAAACTTTTATTGTCATACTGTTGTCAAAATGGTTTAGTTATAGAGCAAATGGATGTTGAGACTGCATTTCTTAATGGTAAAGTTTTATCAGAGGTGTACATAAAGCAGCCAAGAGGGTATCAAGATGGTACTAATAGGGTTTGTAAATTGTATAAAGCATTGTATGTTTAATAGAAAGCCCTCGAGATTGGAATGAGTGTTTTGATGAATTTATGAGAGACCTGGGTTTTACAAAATGTGAATTTAATTATTGTCTGTATACTTTGATCGACGGAGATGATCTAATTTATATAATGATATTTGTTGATGACCTATTAATTTGTTGCAATAGTAGAAAGAAAATAGATAAAATCAAGAATCTGTTGTCAAAGAAATTTAAGATGAAAGACTTAGGTCAAACAAAAACTTATTTAGGAATTAATATAGATTACAATCGGAAAGAAAACATTATGTGTTTGGGTTAGGAAAATTACATCAATTCCTTAGCCTCAAAGTATAAAATTATATACTCAAAATTGTATGATACACCAATGGAAGTAAATTTAAAGTTAGAACCTGTGAATGAAGTATGTCAAGACATTGGATACAGAAATTTAATAGGTGCTCTTTTTTACATCAGTACACTAGACCAGATATCAGTTACAGTGTTAGTTACTTAAGTAGATTTCAGAATTGTTACAGTACAGTTCGTTACAAGTATGCATTAAGAATATTAAAGTATTTGTATGTAACAAAAGATTTGAAATTAAATTTCTGTAGAAATGAAAATCTAAAAATTTAGGATTGCTATGTAGATGCAGATTGGTCAGGTGATAGTGTAGATTGAACTACTACTGTGTGATTTTGAGTTTAGTCAACCAGTTCATATTCCATTCCCTAGTCACTCTTGGAAAAAATGAGTATAGAAATGAATCAGTTCTGGCCTTGATTTCTCTTATCTCATTTGTTCCTTGCAATGAATGTTTCTGGTAGTAACATTTGTTTGCACTAATTCCGAAAGTAAGGATTTTTTCAATTAGCTTCTGTCGACAGCTATGCTTTCAGTGTTCCCAACCGAACTTCTTAACATCACACTTACACTTTCTATCCAACTATATATACCTGTCACAATTCGGATGGTTCTCCTTTTGACCTTCTCCAATGACTTCATTAATCACTTTCGATGAAAACCTCATACAGAACAACAATATTCTAAGCGAGGACGCACTAGTGACTTGTGTGCAATCGATTTAACTTCCAATGTGCGCTGTTTTAAATTATGACCTAGAGATCAGAGCATACGAATTACTTTCCCATACGTTCATTCGATGACAAATTATTAAGAATTGTTACCCCTAGGTATTTAGTGGAATCCACCATTCTAAAGATAGTGCCATTAATTGTATATTCAGAGCTAAGTTGTGTCACCTTTCTACTTATACGAATGACTTGGCACTTTTTAGCATTTAACTCTATCAGCCAGTATTTACACCATGCAATTATTTTCATAATAACATTTTGTAACAAAGTGCAGATGTCCTGGGTTTTGATTCATGATAAATAATAGCATCAATGGCAAATAGTCTTTTTTTCCCCCTTATTACATCATAAAAATCAGTAATGTATATGATAAACAACAGAGGCTCTATCACAGTTCCCTGTGAAACCCTTGACCATACTTCGGTAAGTGATGAACGCTCGCCATCGAGAACTACACGCTGTGTTTTGCCCTTCAGAGATTCTGCAACCCAGTTGCATATTTGTATAAATATGCCATAACCATGGAGTTTACAATGTAACCTAGTGTGGGGCACAGTGTAGAATCTAATAGAACTAAGTCAACCTGGGATTGTTCATCTGTAATAAGGCACAAGTCGTGAATTAAAAGTGCAAGCTGTGTTGTGCAGCATTAGCCTTTTCCTAATCCATATTGATTTTGGTTTAAAAGCTCTCCATCATCCAAAAACATTTGAATAGATTATGTGTTCTAAAACCCTGAAAATATTGAGGGTAATGAAGTGGTCTATAATTTTGATGATCATTAACATTCCCGATTTTAAACACTGGACTCACAATGGTAGTCTTCCATTCAGCTGGTATTTTTCCTTGATCCAAGGAGGTGATAAATAATTTCTTCAAATACAGTGCAATTTCCTTTGTGTACCTAGAGTAAAATCTTGTAGGTATACCATCTGGTCCGGGGGCCTTATTCATTTTTACACTCATAAACAGTTTAGTTATTCCCTCACATACAGCACAAGATCTTTCATAATGTTGTTTATATTATTGTTAATTATCGAAATCTCCTTTACATTTTCTGTTGTTAAAGTTTTTTTTGCATATATTATCCAAATTCCTGTTTTCCTCTCTATCTTCAGCCTCTTTCCTAAAGTCCATTCCACACTTCAAAATTCTCAACAACATGGAAACTCGAGCCATGAGAGAAATATTGAGAAACTTTAACATTATCATCCTTCCTGCTGATAAGGACTCATAGTAGTGATGGACTGCAATCACTATGAGGCTGAGGCACTGAGGCAGCTGTCTGACACAAACACCTACTAGCTACACCTTAAGAGATCCCACCACCTCCATCTGTCAGGAAATAAAAACAATGCTGCAATTGCAGGACTGCTTACAAGGTCTCTTTCCCCAGTCCATCTTACTCCTAACTCCCCTTCCCAAGATCCACAAGGATGGAAATCCAGGGCAGTGTATAGTTGCCACATATGGGTCACCCATTGAATGGATTTCAGCCTTGGTGGATCAGCATCTCCAACCCTTTGTACAGAATCTTCCCTCCTATGTCAAAGATACTCCACACTCCCTTGAACATCTATCAATAGCCAAAACACCTCTACCTCCTAGACTCCATCGGTGTAACTTCCCTGTATACTAACATTCCACACTGTCAGGGCCTCAGTGCCCTGGAACACTTCCTAAATCTGCGACCCCCACCCAGTTGTCTTAATACATACTTCCTTTCATCCTTGACTTACCTGATCATCTCCAAAAACTTCTTCACCTTTACTTCCATAGTATATCACCAGATATGTGGCACTGCTATGGGCACCCCACAGCCCCTTTCTATATCAACTTGATCTTTGGTCATCTGGAGGAACGTTTCCTGAACTACACCCCCTCTAAACTCAAATCCCTTAAGAGCAAATACTCAAGTGGTTATGATGGGATTTCCAGCAGATTAATTAAATTGTGCTCCACAGAATTAAGTAATATACTAAGTTATCTATTCAATATATCTCTACTTGAGGGGACTTTTCCAGAAAGGCTTAAGTATGCTGTAGTTAAACCATTCTATAAAAAGGGAGATAAGGCAGCCGTATCGAATTACCGACCAATTTCATTACTAACAGCATTCTCCAAAGTTTTTGAGAAAGCAATGTACAATAGAGTTTATGAACATCTAAAAAATAATAATATTCTAACTAAATCACAATTTGGTTTTCAAAAGGGTCATTCAACAGAACAAGCTATATTTGCATTCACTGACAATATTTTAGAAGGAATAAATGATAAATTAATTCCCGTGGGAATTTTTTGTGACTTATCTAAAGCATTTGACTGTGTAGATCATAAAATTCTGATACAGAAACTTAAGTATTATGGTATAGATGGCATTGTTAATAAATGGCTAAGTTCTTACCTTCTAAATAGAAAACAGAAAGTGTCAATGGAGAATTTTAAGGCTGCCTTAAGAGGTCCACTGTTTTCTGAGTGGAAATTAATCAGATGTGGAGTACCTCAGGGTTCTATATTGGGGCCACTATTGTTTTTAATATATATAAATGATCTACCCTGTGTTTCATCTAAAAACTCAAAATTTGTCCAATTTGCAGATGACACAAACATAGGAATTAAAAACACTCCAGATTTATCTACAGAATATATTTCAAATTATGTCTTTGAACTGATTAATAAATGGTTTACAGCTAATGGCTTGTCTTTAAACTTTGATAAAACTCAGTATATGCAATTCAGTACATCACACAGAGTAACACCTGACATAGACATAAAATTTGCAGGCCAGTCCATTCAAGAGGTAGATAGTGTGAAATTTCTAGGTTTGTGTATTGATCATAATTTAAATTGGAAAGTACATGTTTCTGACTTACTAAAGCGATTGGGAGCAGCCACATTTGCAATTCGTACAATTTCAGCTTTAGGTGATCTCCGTATGAGGCAGCTAGTTTATTTTGCTTATTTTCACTCCTTATTATCATATGGAATAATATTCTGGGGCAATTCTACCCATAGAGATAAAGTGTTCAGAGCCCAAAAGCGTGTAATAAGAATAATGTGTGGGGTTAGCAATAGAACTTCATGTAGAGAGCTGTTCAAGAAATTAGGGATTTTAACATTTGCATCTGAATATATATACACATTAATGTCCTTTGTAGTCACAAATTATACTTTGTTTGAAACAAATAGTAAAATACACAATTACGGCACTAGAAGTAAAAATGATCTTCACAAGACTTACAAGTCATTGTCATTTGTTCAAAAAGGGGTCCGATATTCAGGGATACATATCTTCAATATGCTCCCAACACATATTAAATGTCTAGTAGATGATAAGAATAAATTCAGGAAAAAATTGAAAGAATTTTTAATTGACAACTCCTTCTACTCTGTCAAAGAATTTATTTCTAAGGTCTCTTAAAAATAACTGCCAGTATATTGTGTAAATATAGTTCAAATAATTAATTTACCATGTATGCTATGACTGTACATCTCCTGGTGTATGTATTTAGTTTGTTATGTAATTGTTTATAGTACCATATATGTTACGACTGTACATCTTGTGGTGTATGTATTATTTTGTTAATTTTTTTTTTTTTTTTTTTTTAAATGTACCATATATCCTATGACTGTACATCTTCTGGTGTATGTATTATTTTGTAATGGAAGTGTTTAATGTACCATGTATACTATGACTGTACATCTAGTGGTGTACTTATTATTTTGTTATGCAACTGTTTATCTGTAAATTGACAACTTTCCACATCCCACAGAGCCAGTCTCTTATATTGGGATCAATGGAAAATGAATGTATTGTATTGTATTGTATTGTACTGTTTGGTTCAGATACATAGATAATATATTTATGATCTGGACCCACAGTGAAAATCAACTCCTAGAATTCCTCCATTTCCTTAACAATAGCCATACCATTGATTTCACCTGGATCTACTCCCACACACACATCATGTTCCTCAATGTGGACATCACACTCAGGTAAGTTGCCCTTCACACCTCTGTCCACATCAAACCAACTATCGACAACAATATCTACATTTTGACAGTATATGTTCTCATGCTGAATCTCTCTCCCAGTATTCCCAGAACCTATCCCAAGCCTTTATTTCCTGCTCCTACCCAGCAGATCTGGTACATAAACAAATCGCTTGTGCAATCACCCACCCCACCATGTAACCACCTCTGCCACTTACCTCTAAACTCCAAACATAGCCCTGTATTTCTCACCCAGTTCTTGCCTGGTCTTGAATCCATTAATTGAATCCTACAACAGGAGCATGACTTCCTTCACTCTCTTTCAGAAATGCGCACTCTCTTACCAAAAATTCCCTGTACATGTTGCAGCAGGCCACCTAACCTCAAAAACATCTTGGTTGACAAATACCCTCCATCTGACTCTCCAAACACACCCTATGGATCTTTTCTCTATAATAGATCATCACTTCAAAACCTGCATGTATCCTCCATCACAGGAGCAACCTTCCCCATCACTGGACATGCCCCGTGCCCCACAATGCACATCATATACCAGCTAACTTGCCACCATAGCACTAGTTCCTGTATAGTCCTGACTACACAACTACTTTCAACCAAAATAAATGGCCACAGACAAACAGTCTACACCCACAATTTATAACTTCCAATACCAGAACATTCTAACTACCACAATTCCAACAACCTCAATGACTGTTTCACCGTGAGAGCAATTAGAGTTTTCACTGAAACCACCACTGCTTCAGAACTTTGGAGATAGAAAATTGCATATCCTAGATACCAGACACCCATTTGGCCTCAACCACCGATAAATTGCTTTTTCTTTGATGAATCATTCATTATTATCATTTAACTAGTTACAACTACTATTTTTTTTTTTCAAAATGTATCTGTCAAATCAAAATTCCTATCTTTAATAAAACTGAAAATATTATAATTTGAAAAATTCAGTTATGCCATTTTGTTTGCTACTGATGCAATTATTACATTTTGATTGCCACCAGGATGAAATTAAGGCATTTTGATTGCTAATGCTAAGTTTTTTTTGTGAGTTAGTTTAGGATAATTGAAAGAACAATTACTTTAGAGAACCATAATTGAGTCTAGTCTAATAATATTTCAACTTATTAATCATTAAAGATTAAGACTCATCTGAAGAAAAAGTTACTTCTTTGTTAAATAAAAAAATCATCAAAGCTGTCATTGTAGATTGACCTCGATGTCCATTTCATTGCAATCACAACCTTCATCATGTCCATCTTCCTTACATTTCTTCTTCATTATCTTCCTCTGACTCTCATTGCTTTCCTGGGGGTTTCCTAAAATGTTTTTGTACCAACTTAGTTCTTCGCACTTTTGCCAATTGCTTCCGAAATGCTTTTTTTAACAATACCAGAGACAATACTAATCTTATTAAATTTTCTTCAGCTAAACGTAAAGCCTAGTGTTGTCTATTTAAAAACGGCATTGAAAATGGATAAAAAAATGCATGTCATTTATTTTGTTTTGATTGGCGTCGGACGAATTTTAATGAAAATTATTCCATTTTGAATGAAATCGGTCTCATATCTACAAAATTGTTGAAATTTTAGTGTAGTTATGCCGTTTTGATCAAAATCACAATCTTTGGGCTCACTTTTAGTACAGTTTTATGCCGTTTTGTTTGAAAACGAGTTTAGATTCAGACTCAGTGGACCAAAACTACCGGATTAAAAAAAAAAAAGTGTTTCAACCAGAAGTGTAGTTATTACATTTTGTTTGCCACCTCCTCATATATTGTATGAATATTCTTTCCAGAATGCAATATTTCAGCGGTTCTCAAACTTTTATGCTCCGCGAACCCCTTTTAAATTTTCCAGACAGTGGCGAACCCCCTAAATTTTTTTAAAAAAAAAGCTTTAAAAAAATTAGAATTTTTATAAAAGTAATACACTTATACAGAAGATTGTTGTCAGTTAATGTGATAGATGAGCTTGTTTTTTGTCGCATGTTGAGTCAATATCAGGAACAGTTTTACTTAATCTCAGTCTCATTTCATATTCGACATTCATTCGATTCCTGTATTTCGTTTTTATCATAACCAGGTGTGAAAACCCACTCTCACATAAGTAAGTTGCCACGAAGGGTAAAAGGAAATTAACTGCTTTACGTGAGAGCTCCGGATATTCTTCCTGTCTTGCTGCCCAAAAATCAATTAAAGACATCTTTCTAAAATCAGCATGAAGAGTACGATCTGTGGATATTTCCAGCAATGATTCATGTTGCTTAGTGCTCAAACCAGAATTTATGCTTTTGGTTGTGACCAGAAATGGATTTCGAACCCAGTCTTCAGCGTTACCGATATCTGGAAAATACCTTTTCAGTTCATGAGAGAGCTGAGACAAATGTACAATAATTTCAGCTTTTACTTCAGCATCCAGTGATAAGGTGTTGGTCGAAACAAATTCATGCAGAAGAGGAAAACATTCAATAACACCTGATATCATGCAAGTTTTCCAAAATTCAATTTTTCTTATGAGGGCTTGTATTTTATCCTGCACAATGAATATGTTACGCGTGGAGCCTTGCATAGAAGCTTTCGTTTCGTTGAGAGAAGAGAAAATATCAGCTAGATATGACACCCTTATAAGCCAGGTTTCATCTTCAAATCTTAACTTGAGGTTGAAGTCACTGTCCTTCACAAATAAATAGACTTCATGACGCAGTTCAAAAAACCTAGCTAACATCCTGCCTCTTGACAACCCATGCACTTCACAATGTAAGAGTAATGAAACATGTTCACTGCCCATGTCCTGACATAATAATGCAAAAAGTCTCGAGTTGAGCGGACGTGCTTTTATGTAATTTATTATCTTTACGACCTCTGACAATACTGTTTTTAAATAAACAGGCATTTTGTTGCACGCCAGTGTCACTCTGTGCAATGCACAGTGCATACTTTTGGCTTCAGGAGCAAGATGTTTAATTCTAGTGATTAGTCCAGATATCCTACCTGTCATGGCCTTGGCACCATCAGTCGAAACACCAACACACCTTCTCCAGTATATGCCATGTTCTTCAAAAAAATCATTGATGACGTTGAAAATATCTTCTCCTTTTGTCGTTGTCTCCAAGTTCTTGCATAACAGAAAATCTTCTTCAGAAATGTTTCTGTGTACATATCTAACAAAACTAAGTACATTCGGCAGTCCAGTAATATCTGTTGATTCGTCAACTTGAATTGCAAATTAAGTATTTTGCAGTCATTCTGCTAGTTGATTTTCAACATTGAGTGCCATGTCGTGAATGCGCCTTGCGATTGTGTCATTTGAAAGTGGTATTTTATCTAGCAATTTTGCTAATTTGTCTCCTAGCACGCAACTGACTATATCTTTAGCAGCTGGCAAAATTAATTCCTCAGCAATATTGTATGACTTGCCAGTCTTTGCAATTTTGTATGCCACTAGGAAAGACGCACGTAAATAATCAGCGTTGGTAGTTGCAGTATTTGTCACAGTTTTTTTTGAAGATTCCAACTCCCTCTTTTTTCGAACAAAAAAATCTAAAGATTTGTTTACGTACTGCTGATGTTTTGTCTCCAAATGTCTTCGCAGCAATGATGGCTTCATCGAGCTATTTGCGAGAACTTCTGAACATATTACACACTGTGGCTCTGGGTACTGGGTGTCTTCTTTGCACACAAATCCAATTTTCAGATAATCTTCATCATATTTTCTTTTCTTTGTCGATGGAATGAAGTGTTTTTCTGGTTTACTTGTTTTCCATGTATTTTCTTTCGAAATTGAACTTTCAGTAGATGTAGACACAATTTGACTCAACGAAGTTTTCAATGTTTCTGAACTGGATAACTTTTGAGTATCTGGACATTTTCCGCGTATTGATCCGGTTTTTAACCACTGGTTCATGTTTTCACTTACTTTTTAATCAAAATTACTTATCAACTTTATTTCAGCCAGCCAAAATAAGTGCGCGCGCGGAAAACCACTGACTTGAGAAACAACTATACTAAACAATGCCGCGTGCTTTTTGTCAGTCACAAATTATTACGTAATTTCAAGCCATTGTAACCCTTTCTTAAGGCATTATTTTCCGCCCCTATTGTTACCAAACCTAACATGATTGTGAGTGGTGCCGAATAATGGAAATATATAGCATAATGTAGAATTTGAACCTTGAAAGATATTTGGCGTTCAAAAATTTACATATTATCTATTAATACTTATTCGGCACATCGAGTGAAAGGAGCGATATTTCTTTGAAGGCATTGTATTAAATGATGCATGTCACATGCGTGATACAATCAGTCTGCCACCATCACATAAATCTCGCCGCGAACCCCCTATGATCAACTCGCGAACCCCTAGGGGTTCGCATACCACACTTTGAGAATCGCTGCAATATTTCACCAATTATGTTGATTAATTATGATAAAACTTAAACATAATCACAAAATTATAACGACATCCAGTAACTAAACCTTCATTTTCAATATGAACGTGTACTTTGACATCACTATTCAATTTGACCAATACCATTGAATTTCGCGAAATTAAACTTTCCTTGTATTTTTACACTTTTAAAAATTAAAATCGATAGATAAAAAGTGAATAAATAAGGAAAAAATGTGTAGGTGTAATTCTACAGTAATAAAACTTTAAAATAAAAATACTAGATGTATATTAGAATTGCATGCACAGTCTCTATTGTTGCTTGTTTCAGTGCTAGTGTCTCATTTGTGCCCAATTAATAATTTTTTTTGGCAAAAATATAAGTGAACAGTTGAAGAAGGGCCTCCACTAGGAATAATCTTTGCTGTGTATCCATCAGAGTGGATCAAAATGAGCTCCTTAAGTCAATGATTTTGACTATTCATTCAGTTTTCCCATCCTGCTAAGTAAACACCTGTGTTGTCATTCTTGGATGTCCACTTTAGCCAAGCACATAATATTGACCTGATCAACTTGGAAAAACGAAATCATGATACGATTGTTTCAATGCCAACCCACTTACCACACAAATTTCAGCCTTTGAACAAAGGTTTCATGGGTCCTCTCCAAGTTTACCACAGTGAGAAAATCAGGCAGGGATTAAGGTACAATGAATGTGCTGTCAGTGCTTTTGATGAAATGGACCCATTTTGCAAAGCCTGCATTTGATGCCAAACAGCTGAAAAAGCAATCAATGGATTTAAGGTAACAGGCCTATATCACTTGAACAGGATGCTGTTCTTATATACTGAATACATTGAAGCAGCAAATGAAATTCTGTATTCCTCTTTCTATGAAATTGTTTCGAGGAAAACAAACCTGAAAATCAGAGCTTTCTAGAGAATAGAGAAGAATGTGGTATTGACAAACCACAAGATATTGTATAGTTTGACCCAAATCAACCATCATCTTTGACAGGTCAGGGTATCCCTCTGTCATCAGTTACATGTGAGGATTATTAGGGTCCTACATTCTCTAAGACAAGCCTCTTTGACATCACTTGTATCCCAAAAATCTTCTTCTTTTTTTTAAAAAACTTATGGCTTTGCACCTAGTTGACATTGTGGTTATTGGAGACAAGATGGGGCAGTGGACAAGGATTGGGAAGGAATTCAGCCATTGCCTTATGAAGGAAGCATCATTAGAGTGATTTGAGGAAACCATGGAAAACCCAAATCTGGATGCCCGGATGAGGATTCGAACTGGCGTCCTCCCAAATGTGAGTCCTAAAATCGAAAAGATGACCTCAGATAGTGGATGAAAGTCTTCCATTTCTATGTTCATCACATCGATGCCTTATAGAGCCCTTGTAATAAGTCAAAAGAGCTAAAGAAGTCAAGGAAGCTCAACAGCAAGCACATATTCATGATTGAGGATGCAAAAGCTGTAGGGCTTTCTAGAAAATGGAAAGAGCTTTTGATAAAGCGCCTTAATTTTAAGAAAAATGTGAAGGAATCTAAAACTTAGGATGATAATAGCATGTCCTCTGGAACATCAGAATTAGAGCTTCTCCCTGAGGTATCCCCATCCAAAGATAATGATGCTTGGTGTTTTTTCTGGGACAGGAATTTTTTTGAAGATTCAGAAGGGGGGCTGTGGGTAAGGGGTGATATCTGTTTGCTGTGGGCCTATGCCTATGTAGGTTGTGTTGAAGCTGAAAAGTATATATGCAGCTGCGATTTTTGTCACTAAACGATTTAATTCTCTAAGGTAATTTCTGTGTCTCTATATACCATACATATGTGCTATATTTGTATTTTTTTAAAACTAAAACATTTTATTGTTATATTATACTTGTTCTTTAAAACTATGTTTTCTGTTATTCAGTACCTTTTTATAATTTTTATAGTGTAATTCCAATATCTTTTTATGAGAGGTCTGATTTAGGTAACTACATTTTTTTCAAATTGCCAAAGTGAAATGTTTTTAAAAATATATTTTTGATAGTGATTTTTAATGATATTTTTATAGTAAAATGTAAAAGATGCATAACATTGTGAATTAAATATTTCATGCCTTAAAAACATGTTTTTTAAAATATTTTTTATACTTTTTTAACAAAAAAAAAAAAAAAAAAATGAAATGGGAGGCTAGTAAATCATATTTAAAGAGTGGAAAATTGCTAATTTATGTCACGGGAACTTTTTTTTTTTTACACCACTACTGCCCCAGGTGGCAACAATGGGCAACAATGTAGGTGGTGACAAAGGAGGTGCAAAAATAAAGTTCTGAAGGGTGGCAATCTCACAGATTGAGCCCCAGCTTGAGCCCCAGCTTGAGAAATTCCTAGATCTGCCACTGGTGAGGGTAGGAACTGTTTTGTAAATCAGCAACATGGGCATAGCAGAGCATATTCATGTCATTCTCAGTTAGTGAGCAACATGTAATATAATTTGCATGAAATAGTGAGCTTGGTTAAGCTTATAGTGTAACACCAAATATCTCTAAAGCATTTGATTTATTAAGCCAAAAAATGGTGACAAATAAGGTGAAGCACATGGTCGAACCAAAATAAGTAAATAATAATAAAAAATGAAATTAAGGTTAGAGTAATTCTAGAAAGTTAGGTATCATAGAGTTATAGAAAAAAAAAAAAAAGAAAAAAAAAAAGATGGGAAAGTAATCAGAAGTACCATACATTGGAACCCTTGCAGTTCATTATATTGATGAATAATTGCAATGGTCGATTATAGTCAGAAGTCAGGTTTTTTACATATATCTTAACTGTATATGATAGGAGAGGTCTGAGAACAGCTACAAGTGGATCTGAACAGGATATCTGTATGGTTAAGTCAACTTGGGGTGAAGATAAAAAGGATTATGGGGCATGCTGAAGACCTTAACATCAATTTTCTTGTAACTAGGTGACCTGTGCGAAAATTTCGCAAAAACAATGAATAGTAAGGTTGGGGGTTTGTAATAGGATGAAAGAATAACTGCCTCATTTGTTTATTTATTTAGTGTATGTGATAGGTATGTGACAAAAGTCGATGCCAGTGAAACAGTTTATTAATATCTTTGTGATACATGCTACTGATATCTAGTGGCTTGTCTCTGAACTGTCTCTTAAGTGCGACATTCACAGTTATTACTTTTGCCCATTAAAGGTCAAATTCCAAAAAATTTCGTTCTTAACCCTTTGACTGCTGACAGCAGATTGTCTACCTGCTACGCTGAGGCCAGCTACCTGTGCTAAGTGATTATTCCTGGGGCCGGAGTGGCCCGCGCTGTCCCACCCGCCCAGTGCTGAATATTCCTGGTGTAACCTCTCATAGCTGATACACAATAAATACTCGCACTACATAGTTTCTCTGCAAATAAATTACTGCAGAATCAAACAATCAGTAACCCTATTATTCGTCACTAATAATTATATCTTGCTTGTAGTTTTTACTAGATTTTCTCAACTAATGCCGAAAGCATCGTGATTCTTAAATTTACCTTAATAGTTTACTGTTCTTTCCTGTATACCCATTTATAACAACTGCAATTTTCTATATGTTCCAAGACAGGAGAAGGATGAGGAGGGTAATTGGAGTGTACAGGGTGTATACTGGCGATGAGTCATGGAAAGATATTGCAGTAGGTATGAAAAGTAGTTCATGGAAGGGAAAAGATGACCATGACCACAAGCTGGCACTCGATTTCAGGCACAAGGGTGTGGGAAGATTTTCTTTTTTAGGTAAGGGTGTCAGGGATTGGAATGAGTTACCAAGGGGAATGATGAATAACCTATCGAAAACGTTAAAAGAATTTAAAGTTAAAATTTGTAGAGGGCAAATGTAGGTGAGTGTAGGATAGGGGGAAGTTGGGTGTGTAGGGAAATTGCCACCGGAACGTATGCTCCATTGCAATTAAATTAAATTATTATTATTATAGATTCGAAGAAGATGATAGAAATATTTTACTTCCACACTTACATATCGCGTTCATACCATGACTGTTAAATCAGAGATATTCGAACTTATACAGAGAGTTAAAGGCATCCAATTTTTCCTCGTGCTATTCACGAATATAAAAAGACACCTGAAAATGATAATTGCACAAGCATCCTCCCCCACACACCGAAATTTGGTTTGCGGAATATCTTTGTAGATGTAGATTCCCAAAATATCTCGATGTTGACTGAATGTTTGCTGCGCTTTGTAATTACCCGATTATTCATAATTTTGTTTCGTTGATAAAATTTGTTCCACATAACTACTCAACAGATTTTTCAACATTTAAAAGCTGTGAAGTGTGTTTCCATTATCACGTGAGTTGAAATAGGGTGGGGGGGGGGGGGGGGTATTGTGGTATTTAGAAGAACGTCTCTGGTCAAATATTAGACAATTTTCAATTTTTTTCATACGATGCATCAGAAGACAAATAGCTATGAAACAAAAAATTCCATCATATTCAGTATCTTTCCACTTTGATATTCAAGAATGCACTGATTCTGGAATATTCTCCATAGTTGTTATATAAAACCGATTCTTTTCATCAGCTATATATTTCATTAGTTCTTCTGTAAAAAAATAACATGAAAACTGAGAGAATATTTGGCACATTCCCTATTTGACACACATGTCCCGACAGCATATCATCAAATGCGTGACTAACAGGATGAAAATCATTTTCTTTCCAGTCAGATTTATCACTAAGACATAATTTCTTCTTAAGCGTTTCACTATCACTTTCTGATTCTTCAGATTTAGAACAACTAACATCTCTTGTTGAAACATGAGACTGCATTGTCACCCATGCTGAGGAGTATGGTTTATTACTACAGCCTTCCGATTCTGTGGAAAAGCTATCTCTTCCATCAAAATCTAGTAGTTCATCCTCGGTGTCACTCCTCGTAAGAATTTCCATGATTTCTTCCTCAATGCACCCATGACGTCTTGCTATTTTCTTCATAAAATACAGGACACAAAGAAGACTGATGTAATTTCTGTTGAACAGTGAACTGTAGAGCAACGCCTAGGCTCCCTACAGACAAACATTCAGACGATAAGCTAGCTACCAGAACTGCAAAAGGCTATTGAGAAATGGATCATGAAGTCCACTGTATGACCCAGGTAGCGGCACGTCTATATTCGTCATCAGCACTCAGGTATTGGCAGGTTGGTGCAGCTTAACTCGTCAACAGCACTCAGGGGAAAACGGGCGGCTGCGTCTAAACTCGTCATTAGCACTCGAGGCCAGCAGGCAGTATGACATGTATACACCTCAACAGCAGTCAAAGGGTTAATATATGATGTGACCAAAGCAGAGAACTTAAAATTTAATATGATATCTCATTCATCTATTTCGATTAGATATCAATTGAGATAAATGGCTCATGATAAAAAATACATTACGGAAATAAGAATAATTTTACCCTTTAAGTCGAATTCTGAATAATTCCTATCTTGAAGTATAATTTGCTCAAACTGGTGACCTTAATGTCTAAAATAATACCTCATTTCTCAATTTTGGTTACATATCAAGGAGATAAATAGGTCGTGACGAAAAACTTATGGAAATAATAATTATTTTGTCCTTTAAGGGCATCTTAAAATATGATGTGACCATGGCAGCGATGTTAATCTTTAAAATGATAAATCATTTATTTATATTGGTTAGATATTGTGACAGAACAGAATAATTTCATAAGAAAACCATATTTTTGTGCCATGAAATTAAACAAAAAATGATATATTTACTCCTATAGCAAGGAAATGTAAGTTGCCATGGCAATAAGTAAATGAAGAGATAGCTAGAGGTTTAGCGACGTACAGGCCAAACGGTTGCTTTGATACCAGTTCACTGCTGAAGAACTTTGCATTCTTCAAATACTCTAAGTCCGATGTAGTTCCTAGAAGAATAAGAATTGGGAACAATAAATGTTAATCTGTTAAAAGCGTAAGAACTGAGTTATTTATAATTATAACCAGTCATGCGATATGGCGACCGTGACAGGACTTGCATTTGTGTGATGTTAAGCTAGAATGCTGTATCTATGTATGTTTACATTAAGACAATACATGTTTTTTTTAGTTCGTTTCATTATGTTGTTAGTATTAAGAAGAGACTGTTTTGTAAAAAAATTCTAATAGGAACAGAGGAAAGAGTATCGCTGAATGCAAGGTTATTCTTATAAGTTTACCAATGTCTTTTAAGCAAAGACATGGTGAACTTGAGGAGGCATGTGACAGAATAGAATAATTTCATAAGAAAACCATATTTTTGTGCCATGAAATTAAACAAAAAATGATATATTTACTCCTATAGCAAGGAAATGTAAGTTGCCATGGCAATAAGTAAATCAGAGATAGCTAGAGGTTAGCGACGTACAGGCCGAACGGTTGCTTTGATACCAGTTCACTGCTGAAGAACTTTGCATTCTTCGAATACTCTAAGTCCGATGTAGTTCCTAGAAGAATAAGAATTGGGAACAATAAATGTTAATCTGTTAAAAGTGTAAGAATTGAGTTATTTATAATTATAACCAGTCATGCGATAATATCAAGGGTGATAAATGACTTGTGACACAAAAATGCATTATAGAAATACTGATATTTTTTCTCTTTAAGGGTCAAATTCCAAAAAATTCCTGCCTTAATAGATGATGCCTCCAAAATGGAGATCTTAATCTTTAAATTGATACGTCATTTAACCATTTCAGTTAGGTATCCAGAGAGATAAATGGCTTGTGCCACAAAAAACAGAAATTTAGAAATATTGATATTTTTGCCCTTTAAGGGTGGAATTTGAAAAAAAAAAATAGTTTTTAAAATAAAATATGATCCCTCATTTATCTATTTTGGTTAGATATGAAGGGAGATAATTGCTTGTGACAAAGAACGCCTAAAAGAAAACATATATATATTATGATGATATAACTTTCTAGGAACACGGGAAAAAATAGAAGTGCTGTCATATGATATTTTTCATACAATGGAAAGATAAACCATATCCATCACACCCCAAAGTAGAAGGAACAAGAACAGAAACAACAAAAGGCACTCCATAAACACAAAAAACACAATATTTCAGGCCATTCATGTTTTACGAAAATATATACGTACCCCTGGATCACTGATTAAACACCCATTGTCAACACAGCTACATGAACATTATACATATAGGACACATTTGGCAGGTGGTAGAAAGAGTTTTTCAAAATCCTTTATATAACAGGGTGATGAACGAAAATACAAGAAAAATGTACAGAATATGGTTTATGAAATCATGGTTAGATCAATACTTGAGCATTGTGGTGTATTTTGGAAGCCACATTGTATTATGCAGGAGTAAAGGGGGTGTAAATTATAGCAGCTATATGTGTTTGTGGAAATCCCCGTAGAAATCAGCAACTGATATGATAAAGGAGTTTTGTTACAAGTGATTGAAGGACAGTTATAGCATAATAATGTATAAGGTATATTCTAGTGATGATCAGGGCCGGCACTAGGGGTAAAATGGACAACCTTTTTTAGCTCTACAAACTGGCCAAACCACAATGGGCGAATTCTCGGCTACGAGGCCTGGGGCCCGTACAGCTGGTGATCGGGGCCCCCCATCAGCCGGTGGGCCCGTGTACTTTTGACCCGCTTGCCCCCCCCCCCCCCCTAACGCCGGCCCTGGTGATTATGCTTGGAACATAGAAGAATTAAGAGCTGTATGTGCAAGAGAAGAGAATGGCCTAGATAACAAGCTAGCACTTGATTTCAGAAGTAAGGTTGCAGGAATATTTTTCTTTTTAAGATTACGTAGTTAGAAATTGGAATAAATATGTATGATACATGTTAAAAAATGTAACAGAAATGGTAAAGGTAGATGGATAGAGAATTTGCACCCAAAGAATTTGAAATTTACAAAGATCAAGAACTAGGAGTGGCTGCTAGACATGTCTCTTGAAATTGCTGCAGAAATTAAAAAAGCAGTAAGTGATTTGATAAAGGAGCTGGAATGGGATTCGTTGGAAGATAGAATGAGGGTGAAGTGACCCATGGGAATATCATGGCATATATTGGTGATAAGGCACAAAAAGATGTTGGTGGAAAAATTGGAGAGGTGTATAGAAGGGGAAAGGTGACCATGACCACAAATTTGTACTTGGCATAAGCGTGTGGTAAGATTTTCTTTTGTAGATAAGTCTGTCAAGGATTGGAATCAATTTTTAAGAGAAATGATGAATAATTTACCAAAAATGCTAAAAGAATTTAAAATTGAAATTGGCAGAGGGAAATGTAGATGGGAATAGGAAATGGGAAAAATGAGTGGTTAGGGAAATTGCCACCACAGAAAGTGCTATATCGCATTAAAATTACATGTGTATAGAAAATTCCAATATGGCATACACACTATCACAATTAAATCAATTAAAAATTAAATTATCATGCATTAATAAGATTATTTTTTATAACTAAGGATAGATTTGGAAACAACATAGGTGGAGAGGTCAACATGGTATAAAGATAAATGTATAAAATCTGATACTCATATATAAAAAAGATACTTTTTATGAATGTCGAATTCGTGTTTTAAGATATAATATATAAATATTTTGGCATATCATTTTATAATAAGTTTATCAATATATTTCAATAGAGTTTATTTCCAGGAAATATTTTCCTACAGGCCTATTTACAATTATTACAAATTTTTACTTGAAAAGTTTTTGCAGATTACCTTTTAATGTTCATCGATTCCTTAGGTATCATCCTTAGGTATTCCTGACTTTCCACCAACAAATTAAAACATTGAACTTCCTTAAACCACAAATTAACTGCTTATTTACTATCATGACCCTCCCTTCCCTTTCACATGCTTTCTAAATACACTGATCATCCAGAACATTATGACTACCTAACCACTATCAATTTAAACTAGTCCAGGTGATAGCAGCGACACCTGACAAGGAGTGACTGATAGTCAGACACAAGCACGGGGCATGTAGTATCAGTGAGCGTGGTATCTATGTTTAGAATGAGGATGGCGCACAATCTGTGTTTGACCAATTGCAGATTGCAACAGCCAAGAGGCTTGGCAAGAGCATTTTGGAAACTGCATGACTTATCAGGTGTTCAACGAGTGCTGTGATGGGTGTCTTCAACAAGTGGCAAAACGAATGTGAAAACATGTCCACATGACGAGGGTTTGGGCAGCCACCTCTCATCACAGATGCTGGTCGTTGTCGGCTGTGCAGACTGGTAAAACAAGACAGGTGGCGAACTGTGGCAGTACCAATATCAGACTTTAATGCTGGGCAGAGTACAAGTGTGTTTGAACACACAGTGCACTGAACACAAGTGTACTGAGCACTTAAGAATAGACCTCCACAGCTGATGATTCATACATGTGCCAATGTTAACACCACGATATTGGCAACTATGACTGAAATAGGCACATGAGCATTGTCACTGTACATTGGTGCAGTGGCAGAGCATTGCATAGTGTGATGAATCCTGATACCTTCTTCATTGTGCCAATGGTACAAATCGGTCATTTTCTAGGGGAACAGCTTCTTGACACCTGTAACATGGGATGGAGACAAGCTGGCTGCAGTTCAAGGGAACATTCACGTGGGCATCCATGGATCCAGTCGAGCTCATGCAAGGCTCCATAAGTATCATACACTGGTTGCAGACAAAATACACCCTTCATGGCCATGTTTTCTAATGGCAGTGGCATTTTTCAATAAGATAATGCACCAGGTCAGAAGGCCAGGAGTGTGATGGGTTGTTTGAGGAACACAGTGGAAAGTTGCAATTGAAATACTGGAACCCCAAACTCGCAGAATCTGAACCCGATCGAACGCATCTGGGATGTGACTGAATGCGGCATCAGAGTTCATTGCTTCTCCCCTCCCTAAAGTTTGTGGGAATTAGGTGACTTTCATGTGCAGATGTGGCTCCAACTCCCTCTCCTGACCTACCAAGGTATCATTGCTTCCAAAAGTCGTGTCATAATGTGGTTCTCATATCATCCCACAGAACGTATAAAATCATTCAATACTTTGAATAATATGTTCAAAACTTTCCCTGTTGGTTTATTCCATTTCCTGACCCCCTTACCTACAAAAGAAGAAATTTAACAGTCCCTTACACCTGAATAAGTATTCATGGTCTTCTCTTACCTTCCTTGTACTTCTCATAATACATTTACTAATATTCATTCAGGAATCATCACAAATATCAGTCTTGTAGTCCCCAAGCACTATATTTATCCATGCTAGTTAAAATGACTACAACAATCTCAACAACTGTTTACAGTGAGAATCATCTTAGTTTTTCTTAACCCTTTAATTGCTAGGCAGAGCCCTCGCTCTGTGCTCCTTTGTTATCCTCTAAGCTGTCCACCTGCGCTGAAAGGCCGCGATCGGCCGATACCTGCCCTGCTGAGTCCAGCACGTGGCCTGGACTGCTCTGTGCTGAATATTTCTGAAGCATTATGTGTGACAGCCTTACATTTTCGCTTTGCGTTTTGAAACCCCAGATACAAAATAAATGCAGTTACTCTGACATCTATGGTTTTTCAATTTAAAGCTCCTCTTAAAGTGAATGTCTGTGTAGACAAACATACAGGTACTTCATATGTTAAATAGATATTACAGCAACTGAAATGTGTTTGGTATTTTTGTTTGTTAGCTCAGTAATTCATCAAGAGAAAATTTTGAAGTTAAGTGTTCGAATACGTTTAACAAATTTGTTAGGGAAAAGACTGTATAACGGGGTACGTATCGGCTTGTACACCTAAACTTCAGTTCTTCCAAATACTATGAAAAGTCAGGGAAATGTTCTAAAACTATGAATAACCTTTGGAAATGCTAACTGTACTATAAAGCCGGTCGCCACTTACATAATTAACCCTATGTAAGGAGGATACAACTTTAGAAATGAAAGTTGTTGAAGTCTATGTCACAAAGAAAATATATTCTGAAAAATTTCACACAGTACATTAAATGTCAGTTAGCTAAGGCATCAGACTAAATGTCACTCATAAGATCACAAGTAATGAAGCAGAACAGACCGCTCAACCCTGAATCCGAAAATGAAGTTCTACTATCAAAGTCTCACATGTCTAGTTTAGTTTTTCACAGATGTCCTCCCTGGCATGCCCGCCATCACGGTTTGCGGTTACCCATGAATGCCCGCGCGCCGAGAGAGTGCCTAATTTCGTTTAACACTGTACGTGTTAACCCGACCCGAGACTTCCGAATTGTGCCCCGAGAACAACCCCCGGACCTTCTTTTATAGGAAATGCCTAGACTGCGATGATCAAAAGGTGTACTTAATTCTTTTTTCAAGCTGAGGGCTTCCAGAAAATCACGAGATGAAGAGCGTTTAGAACTAAGTGTTGTGCTGTGTGTGTTTTTATTCTCAGAGCTTCCAGACCGGTGTAAACTATTTATGAAATTCGATGAATAGGAAAGCTAGCCGACTTTAGAACTACAAAACGTCATATCCGGAATATGAATTCTCTAAAGTTTAAAATATGAAGTTTAGACTATTTTCAAACTATTCTCCTGTCCCTGCTGATTCCCAGGAAGTAAAAATTTTCCAAATTGGTTGAGTATATCGAAACTTATGGAATTTCTAAAATTTGGTAGTTTTGCAGCATTACTCAATTTTGTTCTCTTTTTTATTTACAGCTTATTTCTGCCTGAGACTATTTCTAAAGTGTTCCTTTATTTAATTTAAGTGTTTTAGAAAAGTTTTTAGTTCGTGAAATATGTTTTCTAGATCAAGATTCTGTTTACCAGTGGGCTGTTACTGCGTAGTAGGATTATGATTTTCAATTTATTTATATCTTTTATTTACCGGTTGATGGCTGTTGGAAACTTAAAGAATATTAATCTACTTGTTAT
Source organism: Vandiemenella viatica (assembly GCA_031002005.1). Lineage (NCBI taxonomy): Eukaryota > Metazoa > Arthropoda > Insecta > Orthoptera > Morabidae > Vandiemenella > Vandiemenella viatica. Next base: position 122,519 of record JARYHS010010530.1, read on the forward strand.
TTAGTATTGTTCAATCTACTTTTAAAGCTCTGAAACTACTTGACTGGACTGAAACATTTTATTGAAATTAGCACATGGTTCGATGTTTTAAAAGTCATATTTACTGCTTTAAATCTATTGGAAACTGTGAGATACTAGTGAATTTAATATAAAATGGTGAGATTATTATTATAAAAATGCTTTACTGTGTCGAGATGTATGGAATATTAGTGATATGGTTGCTTAACCAAATCTGTTTACTAGCAATTATGGAAACCTATGGATTACGCTCATTTAGGTAAGTTTTACAATTTATATTTTATTCGAAACTGTTTATTTCTTTTTATTATGTCCTGTTTATTTAGTTTCCTAACTCTGAAGTGTTGTTGTCTCGATTTTAGACCGCGGTATCATGTATCAAATGTTAGCCCAAACTACGTCGGATTTTTAACTAAATATTGCAAATAAAGAGTAAAGTAGCTGTATTGTATTGCACTTAGTTTTACAAGCGTATAATTGTAATTGTTACAGTGTAGTTAATGGTTAATAAATGTTTCTCATGTAACAAGCCTCCAAACATGGCACAACACACAGTATTACTGTACATTGCATGTTCTGTGTTTGTACCTGGTTTTTGGATGCACTTTCTGTTTTGAACATCCACAACATCTACACATTGGCACGCTCACCTTTGAATTTTTAATGTGAATAATATTTTGAAAATGTCTCCCAGTAAATCCTTCCACCTTGAAAATCTATAGTGAACTGATTCTGGAGTATTTGTCTTAGTATATAAATAAAATCTATAGGTTCCTTCAGCAAAAGATTTGATAAGATCGTCTGTTGAAATATTCAAAAAAATGACAAAATTCTGGAATTTTGACCTAATCCATATTTGTTTCCTGCAGCTGAATCGTCTAACGTATGCACAATAGGATGAGAATCTTTTCTTCCAGTTAAAGCTGTCACCAAAGCATCCACTTTTTCCACACATTTAGCCCCCAATCTAAATGAAGCTTCAGATAATGAAAATGTGTACCTCTGTGGAGACAGATAGTCGTTTTCCACTAGCAGATGTACAAGGCTTAGGACTATCACTTAGAGATCCTATTTAAGGGTCTTAACTATCATTCATATCAAAGAGATCATTCTCACTGTCATTGCTAGTAAGAATCTCAATGATTTCTTGCTTTGTTCAAACATGACGGCGATCCATTTTCTCAGTAAAAACTAAAATGAAAATAACAACACAAATAAGAACGCAACTGCAGAGACTCAAGGACCAAACGTTGGAAAACAAGTAACCAGCTGGGGTGGAAATACAGCTACCTGACTTGATCGCTAAGTGGCTCATGCATTAATGTTTCCAGAGCACACAGGACCCGAGCGGCCGGACGTCTTAACACGCCCAGAGCACAGACGGGTGACAAGGCGACACGTGTGTACACGTCCAGAGCACCTGAGGGAAAGAGCAAGGGCACATGTTAACATGTCTGGAACACATTGGCGCAGTAGACGCCCCGCGTGTTAACACGTCTACCGCAGTTGAAGGGTTAACAATATCAACCCTTAAGAACTCTATAGTTAGTAAATTACATACCAATGCATCTTAGAAACCAGGCATCCTTCTGGCCTGAAACTCCTCTAAGAATCTAACTGTAAATCTATTACTTGGAGTATAAACATATATTTTTTTACCTTTTTTAATATATGTTTAAACTGATACATGATATATTAATTAGAAAATTAATTAATTTTCTTTTTCTTTTCCTGGTTACTACAGAAATTATGCTCTCCTGCAGTTATCATTGGTCACACCCTTCCCCCCATCTTTCAAACTTTGTTCTTGTTTGTTTAGTTAGGTTGTAAGTCTATTGCTATATGTCTCACCTCTGACAAAATTATTATTTTGTATTAAAATATTGTTAAGTCTCAACACCTCTTTGTGTTTGTCTTTGTCTTCCTGCATTCATCTGGGTTAAGTGATGAGTAATTTTGCATAACATATACAGGTATTTATAGGTAGGTGTTTCTGATTTATTGTTTTGTGTTAGTACAAGTGTTATAAGTGTTTTCTGAGCAGCTCAGTACTATAATTTTCTGGAGTCTTGTGAATCTAATCAGTGTTGAGTGGGGTAGATTTATGTGGTAATACAAAAGAAAAAAAAAAAGTTCTTAGTTGGTTAGTATAATAGAAGAAAGAAAGATGAATATGAGGCACTTGGAGGTAGTTAAATTTATATTCAGAGGTTAACATAGAACAGTTATTTTTAATGGGAGCTTAAACTGACAATATGTGTGGACTGGGAGGGAAATAAAATTAATATCATGAGGTAACAGAGTACAGGAAGGAGGATTTACACTAGTAACAGAGAAGAACATGATGATACTTTTCATGATTCTAAGTTTCAGGAAGCAATAAATTATTATGAAGCAGTTCTGATGGACATCAGAAGATTCAGTAAATTGGTGGCCAAAACTGAAGGTGGCTATAGATACAATGTAAAAGAGACACATGGCATAGAAGTAAACAACTAGTTTAGGGGAAAAGTTTAGGATATGGAAGGATAGTACTAGTTCTGAGTATATGGCAAGAGTTCATGGAAATAATAAAAGAATGTGGGGAGAATTTTTCTTCCCCTCCAAAGGAGAAAGTAAGTTGAAATATTGAACTTACATACTACCATATGGAGGTTAGGAAAATTAAAGAGGTCGGTAAGACGAGAACAAAACAGAGTTATGAGACAGCTAAGCAGTGGGAAACACATGAAATAACTGAAGAAAAAATTAATAGCACCACTAAGAAAAGCTAACATTATAACATATAAAATGAAATGAAATCTGCACAGGAGTTCAGCTGGATAGCATCATAAAACGACAACATTTCGACATTTCTTCATCAGGTCTATTGCTTCAGATATTGCTACCTGAAAATCACAAACTAGACTATCTTAGCAGCTGGCAAAAAGCAGACCACATCTAATGACACTTTGAGAAACATCCAATGGCAGCACAGTAGAAACTTGGCAAAGATCTGACCCTGTCTACTGATGGCCGCCCAATCAGTGCATGACAGAACTGGAATGTGTGATCTGCCAACTGAGTGTATTGATATTGCGGACTGCATATGGAGTCATTCCTGGTAGCCAGATGTGCTGTCGAAGTTAATCTACAGTGTCATTTGCATCAATTATGCCCTGTTGTGAAGATTTCTTTCATTCAAGTCATAGATAATTAATTCACTCAGGAAGAGTCCGCTGTCCTTATTGATGTTATTATTGTTCAACTATATTTCCAATGCCTCTCCAATTACTGAGTCCCAGAAGGAAGAGACCATGCCCACTACTAACATTTTATCAAAGTATATGCTCTGAATTGAAAGCATGCTCAGCTATCACAGAACTTTCCACTTGCACCAGCCTTAAGTGTCATTTGTGCTCGGTAATACATTCAGTGATCATTCTGACAGTCTGTGCAATGTAAACTTTGCTGCATTCACATGGTATGGAATGAATAACAAGAATTCTTAGGCCTAAATCATTCTTAACCAAGCACAGCATATCACGTAACTTGGCAGGTGACCCGAAAATGCATTTATACTATACTATACTGACGTGTTGCCGGCATATGGAAGAAGTGTAAGAGTCTTTGATGGTTTATCTTGTTCAGTCGTTGGTCTAGGTGGCTTCTGAATAAATGCTGAGAGTAGCTATTCTGTTCGAAGACAGTTCTCAGAAGTTTCAATTCCATTGGTAGGCTCTCACAATAGGAAATGGCTCTCGCTCTGCGTATCAGTGTGGACTATACGGAGTTGCATTGTGCCAGATGATTGTAACTGGCTGCACCCAAGTAACACTCATTGTGGGTGGGTTTGTGGTACACACTATGTTCCAGAAATCCATCAGGTTTGTGCTTGATTAAGGTGTCCAGGAACGGGAGGCACCCAACCTTCTCAAATTCTTTCATAAACTGTCTGTTGGGATGGATCCCATTAAGGTGGTCGAGAAATTCATCCAATGCTTCCATACTGTGAGGCCATACAGGGAAAGTGTGATCAATATAATGTTAGAAGCAGGTGGGTTTGATGGTAGCAATCTCAAAAGCATTCTCTTCAAAATACTCCATGTAGAGGTTAGCTACTACTGGTGAGAGCGGAGATCCCATGGTCACTCAATTGGATTGTTCATAATATTTCCCTCCATACATGAAATAAGTGGAAGTAAGTACATGGTCAAAGAGGTTTGTTGTACTTGGTTCAAAATGATGGCAAATCAAGTCTAGAGTGTCCTTTACTGGCACAACATCAAAACTAACAAGACTGTCAGTATCTGAAACTATTAAAGATTGTATTGTTTTCTCGAATGCAGCTGAGTTGTTGACATGGTGTCAGCAACGCCCCACAAAGTGACTAAAAAGACACATCAGATATTCAGCAAGCTGGTAAGTCAGTGACCCAATAGCAATGACGATGGAATGTAAAGTCATACCCTGTTTATGGATCTTGGGTAAACCATTAAGTCTTGGTGGTCTCAATCACCTCCTCTGGTAGTGTGGCATTTTTGACAAAGGTCATCATCTTTTTCACAACTTTAGCCATCGAGTCAGAATTCAACAGTATGTAAGACATGTTGTCAAGGAGGTTCATCACCATTTCATCATATTGCACAGCAGAAAGAAGAACAGTTGAGTTAACTCCATCCATTGGTAAAACGACTATGTCATCTCTGCGACATAAGGCAACTAGAGCTTTATGCTCTGCATCAGTGATATTGTTTCTTGGCGGCTTGTCCCTCTTCAAAACTCGACAGGTCTCCAGTCATATTTCTTCAGGTCCTTCACTTGATAGGCAGCGCATAGCTCATTCTACCGAACAGATTATGTCATTTGTGGGTATTCGCTTAGGGGCAGGAGCGTAATTCAGGCTCCTGGCCAGCACAGAGATAGTTGCGTCATTGAGACGAATCCTGGTGAGGTTGACCACAGAATGATCAGACACAGTATGTTTGCTGCCTTGGCCTGTTTCCACCAACTGGTTGAATTTTGTGATATGTCTCGCTGTCGTTTTCTCCCATTCTAGGTTCATTTGAGCAGATGTTGCTGCATCCACCCATTCCCAAGAATAAAGTTAAAGGCTTGTCGACAGGTAAAAATGACAAGGAAACAAGGACCGAGCATTATCTCAAAGTGCGTGAAATGGATGCACTCCCGAAGTAGTGAGAGGCTGAATTGACATAACATTTTCTTAGTGTCAATGCTTTCGTTATGATGTTTTACCGTAGCGAAAAGAGGCTCGATGTCATTGCCATGACACCTCAAAAGAAATGTCAAGGAGCTAAGTACTCTTGCTTTCTTATTGTGCAGTTTCTCAAACAGCCTGAAATGTGGTAAATATAACCACCCTGTAAAGGTATTTAATATGTGAGTAGAGACTTTTCCGTCATATATAAGAAATGTAATCTTCACAGGAGTTCAAATGAATAGCCTCATAAAAAGACAAAGTTTCGACAACCTGCTCTATTGTCTTCATCAGGTCTACTGCTTCAGATATTGCTACCTGAAAATCACAAACTAGACTGTCTTAGCAGCCGGCGCATAGCATACCAACTCTACAGAAGCGCAGCTTTTGCCAACGCTGAAGGCATTGGCTGCATGTGGGGAGGGGTACCTATTGTTAATCTGCCCCTATAATTACTTTGTGGAAAAGTTGCATTTTGTATTTAAGAATTTCATTTCTATTTTGATTACTCTCAGTTTTGTTAATATGCTTATCTCATCAGTGTTGCCGGTTTAGTAATGACTTTGGAATTTGGTGGCAGACTCCAATTTGCTCGTAGCCCTCAGGTTTCTTACAAGTTCCTTGCAATGACTCAGAAAAGATTAAAGTGGCAGAGGTGTCAAGTTGTAGAATACCAGTATTTAGGATTATTTAGATGTTTTAAATGCTATTAATATGAAAATTGTAGTGGTACCAAATGTCTGAAATGTGGAGAGGGCCATTTAGCAAAAGATGGTAAAAAACAATTAAATAAAACGTTGTAACTGTATCGAGGCAAATAACAAGCTAAAGTTAAATTTAAATGTGAAGCATAGTGTGCTAAGCTGGGAGTGTCCAGTTTACCAAAGGTGAATAAATTTAAAAAAGAGGTCAATCACATATGAGTGCTTATGGCAATCAATAAATGTGGAAAGTCTCCAAAATGCAGAGATGGTAGTAATAAATATAAGTGGACTAATTGTGAAAAGAGACATGATTGCCACACATGCACATGAGACCACACCAAGTGTGATGATTGTAGTCAAATCACATGTTTCTGAATTAGATTTAGATAAATTAATTAAAATCAAAGGGTATTATCATATAAGATGTTACTCAGAAAGCAAACACACCAGTGGAATAGTCATATATGTTACTGAAACCTTTCATATGAGGTGGTAAGGACTGATGTAAAACAAGGTGAATGGTGGAAGGTAGCTATCAAGTTGTAAATGGATTCACATTTATGGGAGACAGTTGTGGGTGTTTATAGATCACCTAGTAGTAGCAAAGGGATATTTATAGATAGGTTCTCAATTGTAATGGAGGAAATACTAGAAATCAGTCAAAACGATTGTATTATTGTGGGGATTTTAACATAGATTAGTCAAAGTAAGATGAATTTTATACTAGAAAGCTAATATCACAAGTAGCAGGTCTAGGAATGAAACAAATTGTTAATAAAATGACTAGGGTCACTCCCAACAGTGAAACATTAATTGATCTTGTGATTACTGATAATTTAAATCTGAAATGTATGGTAGTGGACACACCTAGAATATCAGATCATAATCTAATCATTATCACAGGGATGTTTAAAAATAAAATTAAAGGGAGAGGCATATTGACTATAAGAAACTAATAAAAATAATTAGAGATAAAATAAGTAACTAAAACTTGTGATAATACAAATGTAGGGGGAAAATATGTTGAATTAAGAGAGAATATAATCCAGAGTATACAAGAAGCTAGAAAGTCAGATTTATTGGTGAGGAATTTACCATGTCTTTGGTTTTCAAGGAAAACCAAAGAAGGGATATAGCTTATAAAAAGTTTTTCTTACTAAAAGAAATTGAAGAAGCAACTGTAGATATAGATGAGGCATGGAATGAGTATAAACAATATAGGAATAATTTTGTAAAGTTATGGAGGGAAAGTAAACAACAGTTTTATGAGGAAGAATTTATAAGATATAAAAATGAACCAACAAAATTATGGAAATGCTTAAAAAACTTTGTATAAAACCAAGGACAGGGCATTAAAATATGTAATATTCGGCAAAGATTATGTCTTTAATTCGAATGAAATAGCAAATAGATTAAATGACTTATTGAAAGTATTGAGGAGTTAACTGAAAATATCCCCAAAACAGATGAATATGTAATGACACCCAAGATTGATAATAACCTTAGAAAATTTCAAGAAGTGACAGAGGAATAAATTGTGTTGTAGTTCGAAAATTAAGAAATATCATGGGTTCTGATGGAGTAAGCAGTGAGGTATTAAGAATAGTATGGCCTTTGGTAGGAAGTACAGTAACTAGTATAATTAATGAATCACTGAAACAAAGAATGTTTCCACAGGAATTATAAACATCTATTATTGCCCCATTTCCTAAAGTAAAGGGTAGTTCAAAGTGTGTAGATCTTAGTCCAATAAATAATTTGCCATTGATAGAAAAACTTATTGAAACAATAGCTTATGACACTTTACTAAGTTTTACAAAGGAAAATGATCTCATAACTGAATACCAATCAGGATTTAGGAAACAGCATAGCACAGAGACTGCAATTCAGTTGGTTGTAGAAAATTGGTTAGAGGCAATTGACAAGGGAGAGGGAGTAATAGCAGTATTTTTAGACTTTAGGCGAGCATTTGAAACTGTTAACAGGGAACTGCTGTTAAAAAAATTAAGTATAACATTACTGGGGAGGTTTATGCTTGGTTAGAAAATTATTTAACAAAGAGGTATTAGAGGGTTAGATTCAATAAGGTTCTATCAGAAGAAAGAGAAGTGAAAAATGGAGTTCCCCAAGGTAGTAAACTTGATCCCTTGTTTTTTATATTGTATATAAATGATCTGGCAGAAATACTAAATAATTGTAAAATTCACATGTTTGCAGATGACTCACTAATTTATTATTGTGGGAATAATCTAGAAAAAATGATACAGGTAATTAATGAAGAGTTAAAATTAGTTAATGAATGGCTAAATAAAAATTTGTTAAGTCTGAATGTGGCAAAAACAATATGTATGGTGATGGGGAAAAAACTGTTTAGCGAACAGGCAGAGGCACTGCATTCTGTTGTGATTAATGGAACTAAAATTAAGTTGGTTCAAAATTATAAATACCTTAGTGTAGTCATTGATAATAAGTTTAAGTTTATAGATCATGTAGATCATATAAATAAAAAAGTAGAAAAAAAGGTAAATTTAATATACAAATTAAGAAAAGTGTTATCTAAACCAGGTAAACAGCTATTGTTGAAAGCAATTGTACTGCCTCACATAAGATACTGCTCCACAGTATTAATCATAGCAAGCAAAAGAGAAATTATGAAACTGCAAAATAATTTTAGTAAGGGTATGAGGGCTGTTCCAAATAAAAGATGAACTGAAAATGTCAGTAATATGCTTAAGCACTTAGGATATTTACATATTGAAAAGGAAATAATTAGAGATGTACTGACTTTTGTATATAGGTTGGAAAGTAGATTATTACCAAGATATATGACTATATTAGTACAAAAGAATAATGATGTACGTAATTATAAGACAAGGCAGGCAAATAATTTCCATTTGTCTTATAATAAAAGTAGTAAAGCATAGAAAACTGTGTTGCACAAACGTTTAAAAATATTTAACAAATTACCTGATGAAATAAAAAGGATCAGAACTGTTGCAAGTTTTAGAGAAAAGCTTGGTAAATGTTTAGAGGAAAGAGATTGTAATATTTTCTCGTGAAGGAGTTCATTGAAATTAAGACTTTGTTTATATTTGTTTTTTCTCGTGAAGGAGTTCATTGAAATTAACACTTTGTTTATATTTGTTTTTTCTGTTTAATATGATGTATGAATTGCAATTGTATACTTGTATATATATTAGCCATAGGCTATTTGAAAAAAAAATAATAATTTTTTTTGCACTTTCATAGAACTTGTGCACTGCTGATATCATCGCTATTTTGACTTTTCGTGTTTGTGCCAGGTGGTGGCGGTCTTTGGTTGGGAAATCAGAAGGTAAGTACAGCGCCTATTTCAAGGCATAGTTTTACAATACCTGCAGATTTTTCATGTGTGGTTTTGCAGCATATGCCCACACGGGGCAGACATACTCCATTATTGGCCTGACAAATGCTTGGTAGATCTAGATGCCGCATTTTGGAGGAAGAGATAATTAGGACTGTGTATAGAGCTCCCAGTCTCCTGCTCACCCTTTTGCAAATATCCTAGACGTGGTGCCTCCAAGTCAGTCATTGGTCGAGTGTTACTCCTAGGTACCACACCACGGTTTGCTGCGGTATCTGGTCCCCAAATAGCGTCAGTCGCAGTGGCCTCAGTGTTACTCATCTGCTGAAAACGATCACATGGGACTTTATCTTTTCTTGCCATGTTGTCACCCACTCCTCGAGTTGTTCCAGCACTTCTTGTAGTCGCTGCGTGATATGCAGTAGGCTCCATTATGAGGTGAAGTAAGCCGTGTCATCGGCATAAAGTGCAATGGAGATAGAGGCAGGCCTGGGAATGTCCACTGTGAATATTAGGAATAGCACTGGACCGAGGAAAGATCCCTGCAGAACGCTCGCTCGGATGCATATTCGCATCGATCGGGATTTTTCCACTCATACTCTGAAGTATGTCTTGCTGAGGTATATTTGGAGTAGGTCTACATACCTTCTGGGGATTCCAGCAGACTTCAGTTTGAACAGGAGACCTTTGTGCGAGCCATTGTCAATTGCCTTTGTGACATCAAGCAGCATCATCCGCAGTATCGGCGTCTATTGTAAGCGTCTATTACTTCTTCAATCATTCGCATCAAGTGGTGTGTCGTCGAGTGTCCTGGGCAGAAGCCCAACTGCTCATAGGGAATGATGCTAAGCCGACGAACATACACCATTAGTCGATGCAGTAGCAGGCGCTCAAAGGTTTTCTACATTGCGGGCAACAGAAAAGACCGGCCTGTAGTGTTGCGAAAATGTTGGGTCCTTACCTGGTTTGGGAAGGTCAACTATTTCTGCCTCCTTCAAGGCAGGTAAGTACTTTCTCTGGTCTAAAGCGCCATTGAAAATCTGTTCCAAGCACTCCACTGCAGCTGGTGGTAAATTCTGCAGCATAAGGTTGCTAATCCCGTCGCGGCTTGGTGCCTTCCTCGCATGGGATTTCCGCACCACTCACCAAATCATTGTAATAAAAAATAATTGTAAATAAAATAGGTTAAACAGACTTCACAGCATGAGTAGTTTGTTTAGGCATTTGGGGTAATTTTAAGTTTTTTTTATAATTTAGTTTGTTGTAGTTGGTACTACTGTATTTGTATATAGAGAGAGTGAAGATGGCGAGAGGGTACTAGGAGAGAGCATGTATAGATAAAAGTGTGTTGGCGGTATTTTGTAGCAGCGAAAGTTTGAAGTATAGAATAAAGTTTCTCAAATAAATGAGTGGAGTAATTGAATTATTTGGCTATATTACCCGCTGCTCTGAAATGTATAGCTCGTAAAGTGGTTTGTTGAATAATAATAACTCGCTAAGTGATATCGCAACCGCCAAAACCAACAGTAGGGCCATAGGTTACAATGAGCGGGATATCTACTTACTGCTGGTTAATGTAAAAATTAGCAGTGGGGCTTAGCAAATTGGCGACCCTTAAGCCAGGATTAGGCAATGTATCGCATTGCTTACGAGCTGGAATAATTTCATCGGAAGCAGACGACGCGAGGAAAACAATCGACGACTGGTAGCAGGTATTTTCAAGAAAGAAGAAATAATGGCGCAGATGTGGCAAGTACAAAAGACAATTTAATTTTCTTGGAAGAATTTCAGCGTAACCAAAGTAGCAGTAATTACAGAAAAGACTGACGGAAATTAACGTTGTAACTTTTGCGGAACAATTTTGTTGCTTGATTGGAAAAAGAAGTGGTGTAAATATCAGCAGATGAACGGTTGAATTAAGCAGAACTATTTGAAAACAAGCATAAAGTAACGGAGTACTGTTTGTAAGAATTGAAAGTTTAAAATTTGTAAAATTGTCGTAAGAATAATTTTGATCCGTAAAAAACTGTTTAAGCTAAATTTACATGCTGTGAAAGTCTTAGTTAAAGTAATAAAGAAAATAATTAAATACGGGGGGAAGATTTTTTTTGTAGACGAATATAAAGCAACTTGTGTATATGCATGTAAGTCAGTCATTGTAACTTTCGATGTAATGACACGTTGTGTATAATTTGTGTTGCAAAATTTATTTTTTTACAGGGGTGCCGCTGTTTTTTGATACAGTAAGTAATTTTGGAAAGGGTTTCTGTACCCGTTTGAAAGTCTAGCTGCGTTGTAATACGGCGTTGTATAATTGTGAAGTGATTTTGTATGTGTAATATTGTCTTGTGATTTGGCGGAATAATTTTTGTAGCAGACTTAGCCCGTGGTACTGTGTTTGATGTAAATTTGTAATTAACATGGCAGCAATTAGTGAGAAATTAGTCAACCGCGATGCTGAATTAAAAATTAAAGAGGGGGATAATAATGATAATGCTGAGGTCGACAATGAAGATTCTGGTTTCGGTGAGCGCTCGACTGCAAGGGAGGGAAATGGAATTAGCGTATGTAGTGTAGCAGAAGTTAGTAGCGTTGATGTCTCTGACCGCGTGGGGGGAAGCGGATTTGAATCGTTGACCACCGGTGATGTTAGTGTAGATTTTAGAAGTAGTGATATCTGTGATGCTGAGTCAGAGAATTTCATGACAAATATTACGTCTACACCAGTACTAATCAATCAAGTTAATTTTCGAGAAAAGGAGAGGGGTAATGAAATGATTGATGCCCAGAAACAGAAAGGTGGCGAAATATCAATGTTAATTTCTTTAATGGAGTGTATGAGGGAGGAATCAAAACGAACAGCAGAAAATATGGAAAGAAAAATTGAATTAAGTCAGAAAACAGCAGAAAATATGGAAAGAAAAATTGCATTAAGTCAGAGAATGACAGAAGAAATGAGAGATGAATCAAAACGAACAGCAGAAAAAATTGAAAGAAAAATTACAGATGAAGTGCGAATGATTAAGCAGGATATGTTGTTGAAAATGGATGAGTGTATTCGGCAATCAGAAGACAGGTGTGACAAGAAGATAGAAGATATGAGGCAAATATTAAAAGAGGAAGTGGACACAAGAATGGAAAAGGAAATAACGATGGTGTATGATTATGTGGAAAAGCTTGGGGAGACTACTAAAAAGAATGTAGAAAGTTTAGTGCAACAGAAAGTTGAGGAGGAAGTGAGGAAAAGTAGCAATATAATACAAGAAGAGCAAATGGCCATGCGGGAAGAAAATAAAGTAATCTATGAAAATCAGAGGGAATGTGCTAAAGGGATTGAAGAGTTGAAAGAGAAGGCGGAAACTAACTCCAAAAGGATTTCTCGATTAGGAGAGAGACTAATGGTTATGGACAAGGAGGCAAAAGGAGTGACATGCAAGGTGGCGGAAGTAGCTAACCAGGTCGACTTAGTTAAAGAAGATGTGAGAGAAGAGATATTACAATTAACTCAAAGAGTCAAGGAAGCAGAACGGCGAGGTGTGACTACTATGGGAAGCGGTAACATCATTACGAATCATTTCAAGTTACCGGAAGTAAAATTTGAACCCGAAGGAGAAGTTCATCCTGTAGAATTTGTTAGAGCTTATAAAAATGGCTTACCTTACGAGTGGTCTGACGTTGACAAAATAAGGTATGTTAAGAACATGTTACGAGGGGATGCTTTTGCATGGAGTTGCGAGAGTGACGAGGAGTGTAACAACTATGAAGAATTTTTGAGAGTATTTTTGAGCAAGTATTGGTCACAACGGAGGCAAAGAAGAGTGAGAAGGGATTTTTGGAATTGTAGATATTATAGTCGGCGTGATGGCAGTATGAAATACTTTTGTGAAGCAGTTATGAAGGAATTACGTTATCTGGACCAAGAAATAGATGATGATGAAAAGATAGAAGTATTATTACAAAAGTTGCCCATACCTGTTCAAGAGAAGCTTATAATAAATCAATGGAATAGTATAGAAGAATTTCTCGAAGCAATTGAAAGACTAGATCGTTGGAGTAGTACAAATGAACATGGACCAAGGGAGGATAGGAGGAATGATTTCAGAAATTATAACAGGTCAAACCAAGTGCCATCGCAAGATAATTTTACGAGGGACAGAGGCCGTATGAACGGATATAACCGAGGAGATCAGTTCAACAGGAATTCGGGTGATAATAGGAGAAGGGAATATGAAAACAGAATCCATGACAATCAGTGGTCGCATCACAATAATGGCCAGGCAGTAAGAAGGGAGGAAGTAAGGCATCATGATCATGAGAGAATGATGGGAAACTCAGTGCCGCAACTGGGGCGGTCCGAACAGTAGCGGAAGAAGTCAAAACAGGACCGAAGGATCGAGAGAAGATGACCAAACTGGATGACGACAATAATAATCAAGGTAGAACTAAAAACATACAGGAGAAACCAACTGAATGTGATGTACAGAATGTGAACTACAAGAACGGAACACATAATCATGAGAGAACAATAGAAGAAGATGTTTTTGAGGAGGAGGAGCCGCTAAAATGGTGGGAATGTTTCAACTTTTTAAATGAGGATGAGCCGCAGAATATTACAAGGATGTGTGAATATAATTGGCACGAAGAAGAGGTACAAGAATTGGCTAGAATCGACGTGGGAAATCATGATAATCAAAAGAACTGTGAGGAAAATATAAAGACATACACTGCAGAGGAAGAAATGTTACCAAATGAGCTTATATCAGAAAGAGTGGACGAAGATCTGTATGAAACTACATCAGTGGATAGTGATAGTACTAATGACAACGAAGAAGAAGGAAGTGAGAAATTATGCAGCGAAAAAGATTATAGTAGCGAAGAGGAAGAAAATAGTGAAATAGAAGAGGAAAATGGAATATTAAACAATGATGAAACAGAAGAAGTGAGATTTTTCTTGGTGAAGAAATACGCCGTCAATGATGAAGAAGAAAGTATAATGCTAGAGGGGGCAAATGTTCAAGTTTCAGAAGAATGTGGTCATGATATGAGCTTAGTTATGGGAAACAATGAATCCAATATGGTGAATAATTTGTCTGGTCAAATAGAAGAAGGAAGAGACAGAAGCGTTGTTGGAATCAATGATATAATGGATATTGGAGCATTGAATGGGATGACTGGTGAACAAAAAGAAGATTTGAAAGGAATTTTAAGACGATATCAGGATGTATTTTCTAACTGTCCTGGAGTAGTGAAGAATTATGAATGTATTTTGAAGATAAAGCCTCACACCCCGTTTTTTGTGAAACCGTACCCCATACCATTGGCGTAGAAGAAAGCCGTAGAGCAGGAGATTGATAAAATGATTCGTTGGGGTATAATCGAACGGAGTAGCAGCCAGTACAACAATCCCTTGATAGTAGTGGGGAAGAAAGATGGGTCAGTAAGATTAGTGTTAGACGCCAGGACCTTGAACAAAATTGTGGACAGAGAAACCGATCGGCCGGAAAACCTTGAGGAAATGTTACAGAAATTTTATGGTGTGAAGTATATGACAAGTTTGGACTTGACCGCCGGGTATTGGCAGATCCCATTGGCACAAGAATCAAGGAAGTACACCGCGTTTTTGTTTGGGGGTAGGTGTTATCAATACAGAGTTGTTCCGTTTGGACTGAATGTTTCTGTCTCCGTGTTTATAAGAGCTTTGGATCAAGTGTTGGGAGATAGGTTGCTGAGCAAGTTATCCATTTATGTTGATGACATATTGATCAGCACTCGTACTTGGGAAGAACATTGTGAAATTCTAGAAGAAGAGTTAGCAGCCTTGCGAAGAGGGGGCATGACATTAAAATTGGCTAAGTGTGAGTTTGTGAAGAAAGGGATAAAATTCTTGGGACATGAAATAGATTCAGATGGAATACGACCAGATCCAGAGAAAATAAAAGCCATCGCTGAATTTCCAGTTCCAAGTAACAAAAAGCAGTTGAAGTCATTCTTTGGATTATGCGGTTTTTACAGGAAATTTGTAGCAGATCAATCGTTCAATAACCCACACTTAATAGAACTAAGGAATAAGAATTCAACTTGGTTATGGACGGAGCAGTGTCAGCAAGCCTTCGAGAAGTTAAAGAACGAGTTAAAGAATAGTAAAATATTGTATCACCCGGATTTGAATTTATCATTTTGCATGGGAACTGATAGTTCTGACTATGGATTAGGTGTTCATTTATTTCAACTAGTGGAGGTTAATGGGAAAGAAGAGAGCCGAACAATTGCATTTGCTAGCGGAGTGCTCAATAAGCATGAACGATCCTATGGAATAACTGAGAAAGAAGCCTTGGCTATTGTGTGGGGATTTGGAAGATTCAAATTCTACCTATGGGGTAATTAAAACAATAGTGTTTACTGACCATAAGGCCTTGACATTTTTGCGTGAATGCAAGCTTATGAACAGCCGTTTGACGTGATGGGTTCTATTTTTGCAACAATTTGATTTTGATATAAGATATATTAAGGGCAGTGACAACAAAGTGTCTGATGCACTGTCACGACTGCCGCTGGGCACGAGCAACATGGATGAGAGTATCGGACCGGGAAAGGCAATTAAAATGTTTTACATGAAAGGAGTGACTCATGAAAGAAGTATCAGGGAGATTTGCAAGAATATGAGACGGCGGCAAAATGAAGACGAATGTTTGAAGTTAATAAAGCAAAACTTGGGAGATCCAACGAATATAAAGTTGCCTAAGTATTATAAAGTTTTCGATGGAATCCTATTTAGGAGAACAGATGAGTTTTCGGTTGATTGGAAGATATGTTGGCCAACCAAGTATGTTGACGTAATTATAGACTATGTGCATTTAAGTTATGGTCACTATGGAGCAGCTAAATGCACTCGTAAGCTAAGAGAAATAGTGCTGTTTCACAACATGAAAAGGAGGGTGGCACAAAGGATAGCCAGTTGTGATCGTTGTCAAAGGACGAAAATTTCGACAGTAGCTATAAAAGGGTTGATGCAAAGTATATTGCCCGAAAAAGTACTGGAATTGGTAGCAGTAGATTTGTACGGACCATTACCAAAGTCAAAGGGTGGATTTGCCTATATTTTTGTAATGTTGGATGTGTTTTCGAAATTTGTAAGGTTTTATGCAATCAGAAAGGCCACTGGCAAAGTATTAGTGGACAGATTAGAAAAGGATTATTTTAAGAAGGTGGGATACCCGAAGGCGATACTGTCGGATAATGGGAGCCAATTTACCTCTCGAAAATGGGCACAATGCATGGAAACGAATGGAATAAAGCACATAAGGATATCGGCGTATCATCCGGCAAGTAACCCAGCAGAAAGGGTTATGAGAGAGATTGGTCGGTTGTTCAGAACGTACTGCAGCAATAAGCATACTACTTGGGTAGAATATTTAGCTGATTTTGAAGATGTAATAAACAGCGTGCCCAGTGAAAGCACGGGTTACAGTCCATATTTTATAATGTATAATAAGGAAGCTCCTAACTTGGTACGCGAAGTAGTGAAATTTCCAGTAAGTCAAGTGAGATCCCAAGAAGATATATTCAGTCAGGTAAAGGAAAGAATGAAGAAAAGATCGGAAGAGAGAAGAAACAGGCACGACCGAAGATATAAACCTGTCGAATTTAATTTGGGAGATTTGGTACTGGTAAAGACTCAGGAGAGGTCATGCGAATTAAATGCGGAGATTAAGAAATTCTTTGACATTTACCACGGACCATTTAAGGTAGAAGGGAAGCCACATAGGAATGCATACTGGCTAGTGTATCCTAAGTCTGGTAAGAAATTTGGGTTAAGAAACATAACAGACTTGAAAATGTACAAGGTCAGAAGAGAGAAGTGACCATAATGTGTTATTGTGAAATTTGGTGGTTTTGTATGGCGTTGACTGATAAAGATGCAGACTGATAGAGACAGTGAGTGATAATTGTTATAAATAAGGACAGAATTGTGAAAATGTATATAAAGAGAATGATTTGTGAAAAAGGTTGGACTTTATAACAAGCCAACCAATTTTGTTAAAATATGCTTGTTTGTTATAAAGTGGGGGCATATGTGAGATCCCACTCACCAAATCATTGTAATAAAAAATAATTGTGAATAAAATAGGTTAAACAGACTTCACAGCATGAGCATTTTGTTTAGGCATTTGGGGTAATTTTAAGTTTTTTTTATAATTTAGTTTGTTGTAGTTGGTACTACTGTATTTGTATATAGAGAGAGTGAAGATGGCAAGATGGCGAGAGGGTACTAGGAGAGAGCATGTATAGATAAAAGTGTGTTGGCGGTATTTTTTAGCAGCGAAAGTTTGAAGTATAGAATAAAGTTTCTCAAATAAATGAGTGGAGTAATTGAATTATTTGGCTATATTACCCGCTGCGCTGAA
Source organism: Vandiemenella viatica (assembly GCA_031002005.1). Lineage (NCBI taxonomy): Eukaryota > Metazoa > Arthropoda > Insecta > Orthoptera > Morabidae > Vandiemenella > Vandiemenella viatica. The sequence continues at coordinate 140,186 of JARYHS010010530.1, forward strand.
ATGTATAGCTCGTAAAGTGGTTTGTTGAATAATAATAATAACTCGCTAAGTGATATCGCAACCGCCAAAAACCAACAGTAGGGCCATAGGTTATAATGAGTGGGATATCTACTTACTGCTGGTTAATGTAAAAATTAGCAGTGGGGCTTAGCACACTTCCTATATTTCATGGGCGTTGATAGCTCTATTTTTTCCTCATCATGTTCCCAGTAGCGTCGCATTTGGAGGTGCATGTTTTCAATGTGTTCAGTGTCATAAGGCTCTGGAACAGGTCGAAAGTTTTCCTCAAACATGTCTGCGAGGGCATTGGCTGCCAGGCAGTTCCGTCCTGTACTCTCAGCTGGGATACTTGGTGATTCCACTCCTGGTTTCTGTGTTCCTCGAGTTTGGCCTTTATATCACGTTGCTACCTGTTGAGAAGTGGCTTGAACTCCTCGTTCGTCTTTGCTGCCAGTTCTTTCTCATGCGGTTCTTTTCCTTTATGAGATCCAGGAGGTCAGTGGGGAGCTGGCCAGGCTTATGATTTCTCGTAATCTTTGTGGCATTTTTCGCAGCGCTTAGTGTATGGTTTGACCAAATTTGTGAGGCTTCTTCTATATCCTCAGCTGGTTGTAGGACTTACTCCTCCATCCTCTGCTGGAGTTGAGCGCGGAACTAGCCCAGTTTGCCTTTGTACAGTTTCTAACTTCGTCTTTTTCCCTCACGTTGTCCACCTCCCAGTACACCAACTCTGGTTTGTGGTCCGATGCTAGCTCTGGCACTGACTGTAAGTTTGGACTTCAATGAGAGAAATCTTCGCAACAAGGCGGAATGGATGCAAACGATGCCATGGATTAAGTTCGTCAGCATATCCTGCTACCATACGCATTCCACAACATTGATATCCTTGAAGTGTAGATCGCGGATCTCAGTTCTGCCGTTAGCTGATTGGGCGGCCTGGCAACCATCAGTAGAGGGGTCAGATCTTTGCCAAGTTTCCACTGTGCTACCATTGGAAGGTTCTGCAAGCGCCATTAGAAGTGGTCCGCTTTTCGCAGGCTTTCAACTCAGCCGACAGGAGTTGCTGCTTCCAGATTGTGCGAAGGAGCAACCAGTTGAAGATGGAGTCCTGATTCCTGCCCAGCCATGGCTTACACTGCATCACGCCAAGAACACCAAATGGGCAGAAGCAAAGAAGACCGCAAACTCTGCCACGGCAGATACTGCTGTTGCTCCCGCGACACCGCTGACTGGCAAGAAGGTCAAGTCGAAGAAAAAGAAAAGTAACAAGTCTCTTGTATTTCTGCAGGAAACCAGATTCTTTGCTCAAGCCTCCTTCCTTCCCCACAGTGCTAATGAACGTGTTGTGGAAACCATCAAACCAGAAGATTGGTCCATGAAAGTATGGAGACGGCGTCTCAAAAGAGGCAACCAAAAGAAATGGAAACTCACCATCACCATTCTTCTAAAAGACCTTCAGTCTAGCTGGGAGATCCTTACCTGCAATGTGGCTACCTTCGAACTGGTCCTATCAAACCGCAATCACAGCCAGCACTCCGAGAAGATTCTCCCAGGGGTCACTGCGTCGCCGGAAGCACTAGTGTTCCTAACCCTGCTAGCCAGCGACTCCGACTGGGAGAAATATGTTGACCTGATGAAGACTAGATTTATGACCTTCTACTTTTTTTCAGAGACTGGTCGCAACTTCCAGGTCCTGCCGATTCTGAATCCAGCTAACATCACTTCGGTAGAGGAGGGACTAGTGCCTCCCCTCCACGCCCACTGCCCCTATAAGTTCTATAGGCTAATGGCCTACTGCAGTGCCACATGAAGCTGCCTATCTTCTGCTGACCAATACCTCAAGGACTGAAGATTCTGCTGGGCTCCCCCAGTGACCTCGCAAAAGCCATCAAGATTATGCAGAGCTTCAGAATCAAGCATAACATCGTACTACCTGGCGGAAAAGAAGCCAACATCACTACACAGCAGGCCACAAAGAAATCTGATCGCAATACCCAGCAGACTCAGACTGCAGTGACGGACACCAATTTTTACGACAGACAGAAAACCAACGACCGTTCACAGCAAACCGAAGTGAAACTGCCCTCACACAAGCTGGTACAGTGCTTCAAATGCCAGAACGCCACATGAAGAATCTGCAGTAGCTACAAGCATATAATACAACAGAACCACACCAGTAAAGTCTACTCGCCACCACACTGCTGTATGCAATCGACAACATAAGGGCGGTGTGCTCCACCCCAAAACCAGCAGCACCAAGAGCAGAGTCATCCCGCACAGAAGCAAGAAGACAGGGCTTCAGAAGACGTCCTACGCTGTGGAGATCATCAGCGGTGGCAACATTGGTCAACGGCCAGCAGAGATTTGTCCAGAGCGAATCAAGACGGCAAAGCAGTCAGCCACTCACCAATATTGCCAATAGGTGGAATGCATCCAAACCGAATGCTTGATCTTAAGCGTCATCTTGCAGCTACTTCATCAACAAATCTCATTACTGACTGAAGTCAAATCATCAGGAACAACGTGCTCAAAAGTGCCACACATAGCAAGGACAACCAACTATTGATATGGAAGGAGATGTGGGCACACCTGCAAGAACTTCCCCACACTCTGGGGGCAAAGTCACCCCAGAAAATTTAGTGTCAGGGCTCAGTCTGGTTTGTGATTTTCAGGTAGCAATATCTGAAGCAATAGACCTGATGAAGACAGCAGAGCATGCTGTCAAAATTTTGTCTTTTCACGATGCTATCTGGCTGAAATCCTGTGAAGATTTCATTTAATGAATACGCCGGGAAAGTCTCCACTCACATATTATAACATACAGTGTATCCATAATATCTCCAAAATGGCTTAGAAAGGGGCTTATCACATATCAGTCATACAGCAAATATCTTCTATAGTTATTTTGGTAATAATAAAGCTCTTTAGAAACTGCAAATGAAGCAAGAGCTTAAGAAAACATAAGTATAAAATAGTTGAAATATTAAATCCGCCCCTTCTCGCCACATCTATTTCCACAAGTAAAGCATAAAATTATGAGTAATTTGATGTAAAACATATAGAGTTGGAAAATTTGTATAAAGAGATAATGATTGCACCACAAGGAGCAGGAAGGATGAAAAAATTGTGTGTCAAAGAAATCTCACTCAATTTTAAAGATAACATGAAATTTATTTTGGGAACATACTGAAGAGCCACATATTATATGCAAAAATAGACCTTGAAGTTAGACTAGAAATAGGTTTATTAGATAAATAAAGATAGAAATTTTTGAAGAAAGTTTAGCTATATGATCAAACTATCTTCAGATGAAACAGAAAAATTCACCAATCAAGAATATGGTATTAGGTTTTTTGTTAAAATAATATTTAAGGAGTAAAAGTATAATTGCAGATTTCATTATCGTAACTTCCTTGTTGAGTGACATCAGGAACCTTAAGAGAGACAAAGAATAGGTACCAACATGAAACAGTAAAGAATGACTTTATGAGTAAATGAAAAAACTAGGAGATAGAGGTTTCTTTCCTAGGAAATATAGTGCTTACCCTATCTCAAACTGTGCTGTGGTTAATGAGAAATACACTGATCAGCCAGAACATAATGACCACCTATCTAATAGCCAGTATTCACCTTAGACATGGTTAACAGCAGCGATGCATCTTGGCATGGAAGCAATCAGGCCTTGATACGTCAATGGAGGAAGTTGGCGCCACATCTGCACACACAAGTCATCTAATGACCATACATTCTGCGGAAGAGGGTGATGAGCTCTGACGCAACATTCAATCACATCCCAGATGTGTTCAATCGGACTCCGATATGGCGAGTTGCAGGCCAGCACATCAATTTCAACTCACCACTGTGTTCCTTGAACTCCATCACACTCCTGGCCTTGTGACATAGTACATTACCTTGTTGAAGATTACTACTGCCATTGGGAAACATTGTCTTCATTAAGGAGTGTGTGTGTGGTCTGCAACAAGTATATGATACTTATTGGTCACCATGGTGCCTTGCACGAGCTCCACTGGATCCACAGATCCCCAAGTGAATGTTCCCCAGAGCATAATTGAGCCACTGCGAGATTGTCTCCATCCGGCAATACAGGTGTCAAGAAGCTGTTCCCCTGGAAAATTACAGATTCGCACCCTTACATTGGCATGATGAAGAAGGTATCAGGCTTCATCAGACCATTCAATGCTCTGCCACTGCGCCAATGTATAGTGACGATGATCATGTGCCCATTTCGATTGTAAGTTGCCAGTGTCGTGGCGTTAACATTGGCACTGCATGGGTTGTTGGCTGGAGCACCCATCCTTAGGAGTGTCTGCTGAACTATGTGTTCAGACACACTTGTACTCTGTCCAAAATTAAAGTCTGATGTTAGTTCGCCACCTGTCCTGTTTTACCAGTCTACCCAGCCTACTACAACCGAAATCCGTGATTAGAGGTGGCCACCCAATCCCTTGACGTTTGGACATGGTTTCGCCACTTGCTGAAGACACCCATCACAGCACTGCTCAAACACCCAACAAGTTGGGCAGTTTCCAAAATGCTTGTGCCAAGCATCTTGGTTATTGCAATCTGCCATCAGTCAGACTCTGATTGCGTGCCTTCCACATTCTAAACATGGAGAGCACGCTCACTGATACTACATGCATCATGCTTGTATCTGACTATCAGTCATTCCTCATGATGTGACGCTGCTATCGCCTGGATGGGTTTATGTCGATAGTAGATAGGTAGTCATAGTGTTCTGGCTGATTGGTGTAAATTCAAGTACGCTATTCTGGTGAATAAGGATTAATTTTGGCACATAGTTTCAGTTTAAGAAGGACAGCTTTTAAAATAGAAAGAATATAGTAGGGTAATATATGTCAAAGAATAAGGAAAATTTTAAGGCGTTTAATGATACCAAAATCTTCACAGGGGGTTAAAAACTTAAATGGTGAGTCAGAATTATCTGATTTGAAACTTCAGGAGTCAATAGCAGTTAAACGAAGCAGTTTAAGACACAGGTTGTCATAGAACAAAATAGTCAAAAAAATCGAGGATTACGACATGTTGAAACTTTAGTCAGATTAAAGTAAGTGAGCGACTCAAGAAAGTGTTCCCATGCAATTTTCTATAAATACTGCCCCCTTTCGAGGTGGGGAAAGCATTGTTTCTTCAGACTCAGATGACAGGAGAAAGACCTTGTGAAATTTAGCCAGTAAACTTTAAAATCTGTAGAGCAGTAGGAGTGCAGACTTGCAATTTTCAATTATGTGACTGATAACTGATGCTAATAACTTTAGGGTGTTAGGAATAGACTCTACTTTTTACTTCAACTTGAGCTAACATTTCTTTTACATATTTCTCAGCAAATTGTGAAAGATTGACAGGAATGTGAGTGAACTTTGAGTAATGATGACCAGTTAATTTGTTTGGTTAATACTGATGGATGGAGTCATTGCTGAAGTTCAGTCTTCAGTTTCATGCCTAACAGGTAATAATGCTTACGAAATTCAAAGCGACACGGCGAATATTTTGTCAAGTGCAAAGCCACTGCCACCGAATCTCACTCGAGAAAAATGTAACACACTTCATCAATTGAAATAGTGGGTAGATGTAGTTATTTTACCTGCAGACAAAGGCATATCTTGATTTGTGATGAATGCTGAGGAATACCACTCAAATGAGGAGATGTTGTTGCAAGACGAGACATACAAAAAGTTAAAAACCAATCCTCTTCAGAAGATCCGATGTAGTGTGACAGAGATAATACATGAAGCTACTTCAATTGAATCAGAGTCCAAGAGAAGAACAATGACATTTAATCATTTGACTCCGTGACTATATTGTCTGCCAAAAGTTTATTAAGATGATGTGCTGTTATGACCCATCATCAGCGCGATTCAGTTCGGCAAACTCAAAGACAGAAACCAAGAAAGTAAGCTTTGATGTCAAGTCCCTTTTCACAAATGTGCCAGTCAACGAAGCAATCAACATAATTAGGGAAGATTTAAAACATCACAACCTGCCACCAGAATGGATGTCTCTTGCTAAGTTTTTCTTGAATACTACCTTCTTTGTATACAGGAACAACTTCTACCAACAGAAAGAGGGAGCAGCAGTGGGTTGCCCACTGTCGCTCATTGTGACCGATAACTTTATGTGGGCATTTGAGGCTGAGGTTGTTGATAACTATAACCTGAAACCTTCCTTGTGGCTAAGATACATTGATGATTCATTTATCATCTGGCCACGTGGATGTAATTCCCTCCAGGACTTTTTCCAGTATTTGAATAGCGCCTATGAATAAATCCAGCTCACTACAGAAGTAAAAGAGGACAAACAGCTCCCTTTTGTGGATTTTATTGTAAAAGAAAGACGGATGGTTCCCTGGGCTGAGGGGATTTAGGAAGCTGATGTACACAAACTGCTGTTTGCATTCTGACTCCTACATCCATCCATTAAACTTGATATTTTAAAGGCTTTAACCAATCATGCATCTGCAGTTTGTGATGAAGCTAGTATAGCTGCTGAAAGACGTATATTTAGGAAAGCATTTCTTGACAACGACCGCCCTGATATTATCAGCAAGTCCATTGCAGCACTTGACGCTCAAACATCACCTCCTACCTCAGCACCGACAGAAGAGATCAGCAGACCATCTGAAAGCCCTGTGGCAGCATTACCACATATCCAAGGAGTGGTGGATAAGAGTGGTCACCTGCTAAAAAAGAAAAATATCTGTCCTATATTTAGGATATCCAGGAATATTTCGTATGTACTTATAAAAAATAAAAGACAAGAGGGAGAAATTGCAGACACCAGGCACGTACCAAATATCATGCAGCTGTGGTCAGGTGTATATTGGTGAAATGGGATACACCATCAAGGATAGATTAAATGAACACTTGATACATTTTAAAAATAATTACATCAACAAATCAGCTGTAGCTCAGCATTCAGCCAACAATAAACATTCTATTTTATTTGACTAGACCAGCGTTGTGGCTCTTGAGTGGCCAAGAGGCACTAGAAATGCAAAAGACACCTAACAACATTAATGTTGATTGGCCTACAACGTGACAATATTTGTTCATACCTACTGAGGAGGAGGCAAGATGAATGACCCCATCCAACAGACTATTCCAGGCATGGTAATATCTGTAACGTTATAAAGAACTGCTAGTGTACACAGTCCCTCTGCTGCATATAGGTGACAGTGGCAACAGACATGAAAGCCACAGCACGATGGCGGAAATGATAGGTTTTAATAAATTGATGTCTCCACCCAGAGAACCAAGACTTCATTTAAGTGTTTCGAAAGATCTGAGGGTAAACCTAGGCAACATGCTGGTACTGTAGTTAACTGAGAACATTTTAAAGAAAATAAGTGTTTTGGTGTCTAGTTAAATGTTTCTTACTTCAAATTAAACTGAACCCAATATCCATTGTGAGGATAGTAAATAGACTGGCAACCAAGATAGCAAAAAACTGTATTTTCACCTTTAGTGTCCGATTCCTTCTCGGTACATTTAGTATCAGAAAATGGTCACAGTTTAAATAAATAAATGTTGAAATCAATAAACCCCCAACAGCAGATTTTTTTAACAATTAGAGGTTTAAAAAATATTACAGGCTACAGAGGAACCAATGTGTTAAGGATCTAGCATGTTCTATGGGTATGTCAGAAAACTCAGTTAAAGGAAAAGTAAGCTGATTATTCAGCATAAAGATCAGAAAGATGTTTCTGAAGATTTTTAAAGAGACAGAGATATTAAGTAACAGGTACAGTTGTGTAATCAGGGGAAAACATTGAGTGAAAAGAATAAACAAATCAGAGACAGAGCTTTTTTTACAAGTTTTGAAGTAAGTAGACAAAAAAATTGGAAATAAATCCTGAGGTTATTATGACACAACTTAAAAATGCCAATGGGGGTTGGTGTGGGTAATATTATTACAGATATATTAGAAATATCTAATACATGATTGTACCTTACCTTGTATTATTGTTTAGACTTATCCTGCAGACAAGTTACCAAAATAATACCAGTCCTCAAATGGGGTGAGATAAATAGGGTTGAAATTAGGGGCTAATGAGTATTATATCTGGGGTAGATAAGCTGATAAAGAGATTGATATGCAACCACATCAGAAATATCTGTGTGGCCAGGAACTGATTTGCAAAACATGTGTCTAGGCTAGGATATTCTTGTCAGTCTCATTTAGTGGGCCATTTTCAAGATATTTTGAATGAAATGGACAACTAGCAAATGTAGAACTAGATCTCCCCATGAATACAAATTAGAAAAATTTTATTTATTTATTTATTTGTCGTATGGCAAGCAACTAATACAATAATAAATATATACAATGACAAGAACGTTGGTAGCATTCACAAGCTGATGTCTAATTGTTCCAGCCATTCTAAGAAGGAACTTGTAGCTCCAAAAACATCTTCATATGGTCCATCATACTTCCGTAGAGGGCATTCCCTGATAATATGCTCCACACTCTGGGAAGGAGCACCGCAGTCACATGCAGGAGAATCCTGAAGACCCCACTTATACATCATGGCGTTGCATTTCGCATGGCCTGTTCTTAGGCGATTTAGTTTGACCCACTGGTCTCTATTTAGATGGAATCCTGGAAGTCCAGTTGTGGGATCTTTAATATCTGAATGTTTTACAGATGTGGAGTTCCAGCTTTGTCACCATTTTTCCATGACATCAAAGTCAAATACATCTTGCCATACCGGATTTCTTGATTTAAGACGAGTGGGTGGTAAGTTATTTAGAACCAGGTGCAAACAGGGGACTGGGGTGGATTTTAGGGTACCAGTTATTACTCTCATACACTCATTCAGGTGGATGTCAATTTTTCTAGTATGAGTACTACGTTGCCACACTGGAGCACAGTACTCGGCAACAGGGTAAACCATGGTGAGAGCGGTTGTTCGTAGTGTGTTCGCATCAGCTCCCCATGAAGTACCAGCTAGCTTCTTCATGATGTTGTTTCGTGTTTTCAGTTTCTGACTTGTGTTTTCGAGGTGTTTTTTGAATGTTAAGGAGCGGTCTAAGGTGATGCCAAGATACTTAGGATGGAAATTATGTTTCACCCTCTGGTGGCAGAAGTTCACTTTGAGCTGCTGATGTGCTATTCTATTGCTCAAGTGGAATGCGCATACTTCTGTTTTCATTGGGTTTGGACAAAGTCTCCACTTTCTATAATATGTGTTCAAGGTTTCTAAGTCGTTAGAGAGAATGCTCTCACCTTCCTCTAATGTGGCAGTTTGGACGGCGATAGCTAAGTCGTCAACGTAGAAGAATTTATTGCCGGTTGTTTCTGGCATGTCACTGGTGTACAAGTAGAAGAGCAATGGAGCTAGTACTGACCCTTGAGGTAATCCATTTTTTATTGTAAATGACTTAGTTGTCTTATGTCCGACGGTGACCTTAAAATATCTGTTGGTCAGCATATTCCTCAGGAGTGATGTTAGTTTCCTGCAGGGTATATGTTTTTTAAGTTTAAGTAGCAGTCCATCCAGCCAAACTGTATCATATGACGCTGTTAAATCGACAAAGGCTACTGATGTTTTTAACTTCTTCTGAAATCAAGCCTCAATGTATGATGTCAGTGCTAATACTTGCTCACAACAGCTCCGTTTTAGTCTGAAACCTGCTTGATATGTTGGTGTTATGATATTTATTATTCCTTGTATGCAGTTAACGATGAGGCGTTCTAGAAGCTTATAGCAAACACTGAGTAGAGCAATAGGTCGATAGCTTAAAGCATCATCTGCTGGTTTGCCTGGTTTGAGGATCGTCAAGGTGTGAGCCATCTTAAATTCTGGGGGGACTATCCCAGTGTCCAGGATATGACTGAAGAAGTTCTTGAGCCAAGTTCTTCCCTGCTTGCCGAGATATCTTATGAATTCTGGGAAAATGCCATCTAACCCTGCAGCCTTCCTCATTTTTAGCATTTTGATGGCTTTCTCAACTTCTTCATGACTAAATGGATTAGAAAGGATAGGATTATTTCTAAGGTTGTTATCCATTTAAATCATCTCTTTCTCCATCTGTTTCTTCATGGCAGGATCTATTGGGACTTTGTCAGCTCTTGTTTTTATGTGCAATGCCATTTCAGCTGGTGTAATTCCTGGCTCCTCTTTGCACATGCTTGAGGCTGCACCCAGTTTTCTAAGGAGAGTCCATGCATTTCTACGACGTGTAGATAACCTCCTCGTTGTGTACCCTGGACAACGGACTGCTGATGCAGGACGGCTGATAATCTACACAATAGGCGACCGATCTAGATCCTGTATCTCTCATGGTCACACAAAGCAACATCAGAAGATGAAAAATCTGAAGAAAAATTTATTTCAACAGATAAAAAAGGAATTTGTTGATTAGAAGAACCATTAAAATGTAGAACGCAAAGACTTAGGTAGGAACTGTAGTATCAAGAAGTATGAAAGATGGGAATGCCACAGATAAGTTGGTCAGACCATAGCTTAAATATGGTAGTCTACTATGGGACCCACATTTTGTGTATCAAATACAGCAGTTGGAGAGGGTGCAAAAAAGGGCTGCTAGATTTGTTTCTGGGAATTACCGCAGAATGTAATCAGTAAAAGATATGATAAAAGAGCTGGAATGGGATTCACTGGAAGACATGAGGATGGTGAAGAGGGACACGGGAGTGTACAATTCGTATATTGGTGATGAGGCATGGAAAGATATTGTTGTAAGAACTAAAAGTGATGCATGGAAGGGAAAAGATGACCATGACCATAAGGTGGCTCTCGATTTCAGGCACAAGAGTGTAGGAAGATCCTCTTTATTTGGGTAAAGGTGTCAGGGATTGGAATAAGTTACCAAGAAAAATGATGAATAATTTACCAAAAATGTTGAAAGAATTTAAAGCTAAAATTTGCAAAGGGCTGATGTAGAAGGGTGCAGGAATAGGGTAAGATGGGTGTGTAGAGAAATTGCCATCGAAGCGTGCGCTCTATTGCAATTTAATTAAATATTATTATAAGTGTAAATGGACAATTGGTATTAATTAATGTAATGAATATTGGTTTTAATTTTTTACAGTCACAATTAGGTTGTTTGCATATGAAATTATGTTACATAAATGGGAATAAATAAATAGGATATCTATTTGGTTAGGTAAACATAGAATTAATAAATTCGAAAAAAGGTCAGCTTATTAGGTTCACTGAAAAAAGTAATGTTTTTCTATGACTATGGGGCAGAAAAGTAATTGCTTGTAGAAGACATCACACGGAAATATTTTGATATAGCATGTGATACTAAAATACATTGGGCCAGAAGTGCATTCAACATCAATCATTTATCAAATAAGGAAGAGTGGTCTGGTGACCCAGAAGTTAGCCATCTGCCTGAAGATTGATAGGTTTCCATTTCAAACCACGGTCTCGGAAAGGATTTTCAACTTTCACCTCTAACACACATTTCTGTGTAGTGTGGATTAGACCAGAATGCTTCCAAGATTCTGATTCAACCTTAAACTTCATGCCCGATGTTAGGTTAAGGCAGCTATAATAAGGGTGTAATGCACAGTTAAAAAAACTTTCTCACCCACCCGAATAATTTTTATCTTATTTACTGTTTTTTTATAGCTCACTTTGTCAAAAGGCTTTGAAAGATCTAGTGCTACATTATTAATTTGGCCTCTCTTGTTCATTTCATTTGAAATATCTTGCATATATGCCACTAACTAAAATTTGCATTAATATCCTAGCCTAAAGCCATGTTGCCTACTTTAAAACCACTTACAATCCTCAAATATACTTCTAATGTGGTTGCATATCAATCTCACTATTAATATCCTCACTAAATCCCAATTTGGGTTCCAAAAAGGATCATCTATAGAAATGGCTATATATTCATTTTTAAATAACACATTTGAGGAACTTAATAATAAAATTAACCCTGTAAATCATGAACTACTTTTGAAAAAAAATGGAATACTATGGTATTTATGGAATCGCAGGTAGATAGATGGTTTAGATCATACATGGAAAGTCGAATGCAAAAAGTTTCCATTTTTGATACTAAAATAAACAAAGATGCTTCATCAGACTGGGAAAAATTAAAACATGGAATTCCACAAGGTTCTGTCGTAGAACCCCTCCTCTTTTTGTTGTATATCAATGACCTTCCTGGAAACTTATCTGACAAAGTTAAGAGTGTTTTATTTGCAGATGACACTAACCTGACTGTGAGAAAAACACCAAAGAGCAATATAGAATTTAATGTAAACGAAGTACTTAGTGAAGTAGCAAATTGGTTTAAGGCAAATTCATTAAAACTAAATTCTGAAAAAATACATTATATTAGGTTTAAAACAAAAAATTATGCACAGCCAGATTTACAAGTAAGCTATAAAAATAACACAATATTAGAAACAAAGAGTATAAAATTCCTTGGTATTAAAATAGATGAGAAACTCTGTTGGCATGAACATATCACTTCACTACTGAAGAAGTTAAGTAGTGCCACCTTTGCAATACGAACACTTTCTCTAACAGCAGATCTAGAATTAACGAAACAGGTTTACTCCTCAGATTTTCATTCAGTAATGTCATATGGCATAATTTTTTGGGGAAACTTTTCACAAAGTAAAAAAGTTTTCATAGCACAGAAAAGAGCTATTAGGATGTTGTGTAGGGTAAAACCAAGAACTTCTTGCAGACAACTTTTTTAAAAAACTCAGTGTTCTTACAATGACTTCTCAGTATATATATTCTCTCATGTGCTTTGTCATAGATCATTGTAACCTGTTTACTTCTAATTCACAGGTACACAATCTCAATACAAGAAGCAGAAATAACTTGCACAAACCACAAACATCTCTGTCATTAGTACAAAGAGAAGTTAATTATTCTGATATACATCTGTTTAATAAACTTCCCAAGGGTATAAAACAATTTGCAGAAAATAAAGATATATTTAAAGAAAAACTGAGAGATTATCTTATTGGCAACTCCTTCTACTCCATGCAAGAATTTGAACAAAACAAATTATTGTATTCAATATGACTTTTGCAAATCACAATTGTAAAAATTTATGTTTATTTTATTGTCTTTATTTTTTCTTTGAAACATATAATTGTTTTTTACTATGATTATGACTCATATTGTATGTATGTATATTAACCATGACATGTTTCACATCCCAGAGGTGCTTCCTCAGCAGGGATCCATGAAACAAGATTGATAAATAAAATAAATAAATAATTTACTTAGCTCTGTTGTCAAAATGTTAGGCCTTTAATTTTCGAATCTATTTCACACCCCTCCATTATGTAGTGGCACTACTATCACACTTTTCCAGTTCTCTGGTAAGCAGCAAGTATCCAGACTCAATTTAAAAAGTAATTCAAGATAAGGTTGTAAGAACCTTAGAATTTTGGCAAATTCTAGTTTTGCTTAGGCGGGACTTAGAAATTTCGAGAAGTGTAGTTTTCAACTTTAAGGAAGTTTCCTGTAATCTTGCTCACAGTTATAATTCACCATATAAATCATTTTAAAGTATTATTATCATATCGGGAAATGTTTGGTTTAAGAGATATTCCGCTTTGTTCAAGTTTTGAAGCACGCGATCTTAAAAGTAGAAATTCTAAGATTTGTAATATCTTTAAATCGCGTAAAGCTACAACCGAACTTTTATCACCAGCTGTAGTCAGCACTATCCCCAATATTTTGGCAATAAAATTAAGTAATTTGGTAAGTAATTTGAGTTGGCAGAAGTCGCCCGCCTCGTACAGATGCAGTCCGGTAGACGGAAGGAAGAATCATGACGATGTGCAACTTCGCACGAAATGACTGATTTGTGACAATGCTTCCACCTATGTAATTTTAACGTGTCGCACTTCTGAAGAAGACAAACATGTTTTGTCGAAACTGCAGTCACGTTTTAATGAATAAAAACTTTTAAGCAACTGGTGGCGTTTTGTGGTTTTATGCTAATATAAAAGATTTTTACCGTTGCTGACACGCAGCTATGCTAAAGATTTTATAATTTGGTAAAGTCTAATTAGTGATTTTAATTAAGAGAAAAAATAAGCTTTTTTATTAGAAGAGATAATAAATTAAAAAATTACATCAGCAGATAGCCCTAATTAAGACGATTTCATACATATATGGGTTTTCATCAAAAGTTTAAGCATTTGACCGGTAATTAAGTTTTTGAAAATTGATTGTCGTTGATTGTAGGGTGAGAAGTGGGAAAATCCACAAAGTCCGCTAAGATTGGTCACGTGATGAGTTTAGTGTTTACACGATAGAAACCTTTTGGAATGATAAATTAAATTAAAATCGCTCGAACATGATGATAGAAAGTCCCTGTAAAAATCTCAAATTAAACTATCATATACTTTTAAAGATATTAATTAAAGAAAGATTTTCCAAGGTCATAGGCGCGCGCTGGGCTATAATAGTTCGTGCGGTTAGCACACGTTGTCTCATGCGTTCGCCGGGAAGTGATCGAGCAACTACGCGCTTGACTTGACCAGTGATTTGTAAAATCAGAACTTAGAAAATGTAGTCTGTTGCTTCTTACTTTCGGTTTCGTTTGGTCCGTACTTCAGGAACAATATGTGAAGGAACATTAATTCGGTTTCGTTTTAGTGTCATGACTGGCTATTCTCGTCAGTAAACTGTGTTCGACCATGTTGGATGTTGTCGGTTTATATGACAACTATAATTCTTAATGTGAACTTTTAAGTTACTAAAGGGAGTCGGTCGGTTGCAATTTCTCTCCACAACCTGTAACTTTTGGAAAAGAGTGTTCGATTAGCCAAATCAACTTTAGAATGCTATTTTGAACTTTTGGTTTTTATTTGCATAAATTTGAAGAACTTTGGAAAAGTGAAACGTTATTATTTCGTAGTTAGCTGTAACCCTTTTCAATATTTGTCGGTCAACAAATATTGTGGCGACCTGAAGCATTCAAGTTGAACTATCCAGGCTATATGGTCAAATCAAAATTATTTCGTAAGTTTTACAGAGAACTGTGAGTCACCATCAAGAGTGTAAGTTGAGGCACTAAGACTATACTCAGCCCCGGTATCGGCCTGGTTCCTTACAAGGTACAATAACACATCCTGCTACCTTTAGTAGTAGTAGTAGTAGTATTAGTATTATCTACACCAGCCCCTTTATGGTTTTTTTTTCAGTTTTGTTACTTATAATATCCTCAGGATGAATTTCAAATGTTTTTGTCTGCTTAATTATAATTTTGTTGTTATGCTTCTTATCCAATTTAGACTTACCTTGTAAGAGGCGAGCTTGCAGTGGGGTTCTGCATAAAGCTTGAATCTTAGCTCTGACCATTAGTAGCCTAGAATGTTATAGTTCTGACTAAAATATAATGATCTGGTCTCCACATAGCTTATTTAAACCACAAGCTATGGAAAGGTGTAAATTCAATGATGTTAAAGAGTTCATAGTCATTTGAATAACTATATTCTTCAGATTTTTCAAATTCACAAACTATACATGCAATCAGACCAATTTACCAAAGAAATGTTTTTGCAAGTTCGATTAACCGTTCGAGCCAGACCACACCCGATAATTCAAAGTTCAAACTTTTAGTTGTGGAAATTAAATACAAGGGAATCACACTCTTCCATTGTACCACCTTTAAGTAAATTCAAACAATCCCGAGGCCCCACTTGGCGAAATACTAATTTTAACTCCACATTATAATAAAACTGAGTGATCTACGCTGCATGTTAGCGAGCCTAAGGTTTTCAAAGCTAACTGCTATAGACTAAATCTTGTCAAGTTCGTGGTTCCTGATAGACTGAGGCTACATGTTATAGCTCGCACTGTTCCTAACTGACTGAGCTACATGTTATCGCTGGCACTTTTCCTAGCCGACTGAGAACGACCAACTGAACGTACTTGTCTATATCTCTTCGCGCTCCCCGCTTCTTGAAGATTCCTGACAACTGCTCTCTTACGAACCATGGGGACAAGCTCTTTTCTCATTCATATGGATAGATCCTGGGAGGCTGATCAGATATCAAATCGCACGTCAGAAAAAGTTTCGTCATGAAATTTGACCTTGACTATTAAAATAATTCAAACACTCTAAAATTTTAGAAATAACTAGATCTTTAAGTAAATGTTAATTTTAGTTAGCATACAAAATTTCGTAACATTAATTCTTTAGCCAAAAATAAATAATTTAAATATGAACTTTTAAAATCTCATTCCAGGCTAATGCCAAAAACTGATGTAACAGAAAATATTATCCTGACAGCTATAAAATCCTTTTTACTATCTTGAATAGAAAATGACTATAGAAATAAAATGCAATACTAGTATTCAATATAACTCGTGGTTCTGGGAATAAAATTTTGTCACGCAGTTTCAAAATTTAACAGATACCTGACAACCTGTTTCTGATACATTGACCCTAATGGTCTCACTAAACCAGTTAATTAAAATCTCTGCCAATTTCAGATCCTCAGAAACTTCTTCTTCATCCTTATCCATAACCGTCCCAACAACCACCCTGTTTTCTAACATAGCCATAGAAATTTCTCGATGTAGCAGTAAATGGTCCCTCTGTAGTGGCAATGTTATTTGTAAACCCACCTTTAGCCACCTTTTTAGCTATGATTAATTAACTATTATTGTTTAGTTGTTTTAAATATTCCCTACTACCCTGCCCTATTATATTATACAAGTTCTCTGCTTCTCTTTATTTTCTGTTTTGGAATAAATTTTTCTTTCCCCTTCCTTTTTATCTGCTTGAACTCTTCCCACCTTGACTCTACTGCATTTGTTCCTTCCTTCCTTCTTTCCATGTTCTTTGAAATATATCTTCAAGTTTGAAGTCTATTGCTTTTTATTATTGTATTTATTTCCCCCTTCAATTCTGGCTGCTGTTTCACTGAATCCTCTAATATCCATCAGAACTGCTGTATGATTACTTGTTCCTTGAGTTACTTGACACCCCACAATGTTACCATTGGCCTTTGTTAGAAATATATCCAAAATATTTTGTTCCCTAGTGTTTTATTCTACCACTTGTGTAAATCCCCCTTCCCTGATTAAGGTGTTTTCAAATCTCTAAATCTCTGTTCTCTTGTGTTATTAATCTTATTTCCTACCCAGTTTACACTGGGTACATTTAAATCTCTACCAATAATGACCATTCTATTCTCCTTTTAAAATCTGAGTATGAATTTAATTTATTCCCAAGAGCATCAGCTTTACCCGTCATTCTTCCATGGTAATCAGCAAACACACAGATTTTTTTCTTTTTTGTTACCCCTGAAATCTACTGCAAGTAACTCATGGTAATGATTTGTGAACACCAGTGAACTTTGGTAGTTTTTGCTAACTAGTGTGAAAACTCCTCCACCAATTGCTCCTCTATCTCTGCAGTACACTCTGCAACTGTCTAGCACTTTTTCTTTTAATCAAGACTCTACCCCTATTATTACTTGTAGTTCATGTATCTCAATTAACTTTGCAAATTTGATTACATTATTCATTATATTTCTACATTTCACCAGTAACACCATAATTACTGACTTTATATTTCCAGCATTAATCTCCTCCTTCTCAATTCTATACTAGTCAGTTATTGTTTCTGTAACTTCATCAATTTATTTAACATCTGTGTCTTTTACCATTGGGGATCTAGAACCATTATCACTTTGATCATCTATTTCCATCCCTTCGCCAGCAGTCCCTAACCTAAAAAAGGCACAGTTCTGACCCCATCATCACTGGAAATGGGATTCTTCACAGCATTAGTTTAAAACTCACAAAGTAACCCGTTGCCTCTTCTATTTAGGTGTAGGCAGTACCGGATTAACCACGTAGTAGGAGGTAGCAAATGCTACCTGCCTCGCAACCTTCTAAGGGGTCTTCGTGCCTCCTAGGGGGGCTCTCCACACCTAGGCTAGATGAGAGACCTTTCTTTTAGCTCTACAATTATCCCCCGGACTGAAAAATCAAGGGCCTCTTCTTCTCATTTGCTATGGGCCCCGCGCTGTCTTAATCTGGACCTGGGTTTAGCCCATGCCTAGTGAAACCCCACCTACCAATAGTGTTCTCAGGAACAACCCCCAAGTTAGAACTAATGCATTTCCCAAGTAGCACATTTACCAACCTTTGTGCAGTGAAATACTCTGGGGAAAAAAAGTTAAAAAAAAATGATTACAATGGAAAATAGGTTTGTAGGTAAGTTGCTTCATTGCAAATGAATATTGCCATTTTGTGAAACACTTCCTTTTCTCACAGACATTTCTGGTGTGATTATAAATCAATCCCTCCATGAACTTAAGACTGATGTCAAACAAAATGCCCCATAACTTTCAACCATATTTGTCTCCCCTCTTTTAATGATGAGTAATATTATGGCATTTTCAATCCTCTGTTTGTAGCATAACAAAGCATAAAAAATATACTAATGACATCTTTGAAGTATGAGTTACATGGCATGGGCCTGTCAATACTCTTCTAAAAAGTAGGGTTACCATAGCAACAAGACGGAGATAACTAGAAGATGGCCTAACACGGCACTAAGGAGAGCCTGCAAAACAAGTCCGATTATGTATTTAAAGCTATGTATTTGAAGTAATAAAAGATTGATTTAAATTGTGTAGGATATAAAGGCTAACTGATTAATTATTTTTTTTAGCCGCACACAAGCACAATCACGACAAATAAATTTAATCACATCATTGAGGTGGTAGGTAGGTTGGGAAGCATGTGGGCGCATGGTTACAATTGTCTCAGTCTTGTTTATTATAATAAATACCAAATACAAAACAACCTTACACAACAATATCAACAACTTCAAACATAAGATTTCCACACTATATCATGTAATAAGCTTAATTACCAATCGGTTACTTAAAATTCCCCCAAGATATACTTATATTAAATAACAACAATACTAGTTGGCCTTAATGATCCATGATGGCCCCAGAGTCCAAGGATTTACACACTTAAATTTACTTATGTCTAAACAACAATTTAATAATGGTAGAATATCCGGTGCTATAAGTTCCTAAACAGGATTTCCAAAGATCGAGCTTCTCAAGGCACTTATATCAGTTGAGCTCAACCAACACTGGTCTGTTTTAATGTTTCAGCACCCCCCAAGGGTACAGACAAACATACATACACTGTTTCCCTCATGTGAAAGAACAGCCATTAGTGACATAGATTGTCCCACACAAGCACGAACACCAAACAGAAAATCTCCAATTGCACCGAGGAAGCAGAAAATACAACGAAGTTGAATTGTCTGAATACCACGAACTCTCTAACAGTCTATCCACTCGTGGAACATGAAGGCACAGGTTGCTCCAGAAGGTGCCAAAGCGCACACTTTACGAGGACACCCCAAACTGCCATATAGTCTGGGCATGTGAGGCGACTACACAGTTTACGGCCACTCAGAACTGCTTGTGAGACCAGGCACCGTCAATAACCCCTCGTCGACGTCCAAGTATCACGTTGCTCCGCCTAACTGCTGCCCGTGCATGGAGCACGTCGCCTTCTTCAACTGCCGCTTCCGACACCGCCACTTCCTCCTCAGACTGTTCACTTCCTAGCCGAGACTGACCGCAGAGACTCTCCTCTTTCCTGACCGGGTCGCCCCTTAAATCCTCTCTACAGACCGATAGAGGGCACTCACATTCACAGCGCTCTCTATCGGCCGGCGAAAGATGACAATCGCCACCAGATGGCCGGAACCTAGCGGAGAAGTTAGCGATATGAAACAGCCACCTAGCGACAGAGAGCCGCGCACAGCTCAATCATAAAATGCAAAACGGCACTTTTCAAATGAGAAACTGATTATAAGAAATGCAACATGGCGAACGTGACAGGACCTTAAGTGCTGCAGAATAAAGGAATTACTACGTAAACGAAGAAAAACAAAGTTCAAGGAAAGAAGAGAGGAGAATCTTTAGAAGCACATAGCGCGACTAGCGGCTGAACTTGAACCAGTCATAAATTGACAACATTCACCGCGGATGCAACAAAAAAAGCTGAGTGAAGTGAAAGTTGAACCGCCAGCTACAAAATACGAGAAAGCTAAGTGACTCTTTTCTAGACTCTATTATCTTTTTTCAAGTTCTTGTAAACTATAAACTTGTTAGTTGTGACAAGAACGTTATCTATGGCAGAAACGGTGTGCGTGTAGGATTAGTTATACGTTTTTGGGAGTTAAACGTAACGTTAGTCTTTCGAATTTTTGTTGTTTCTTCAAATAATTTATTATATCACATCATTTTTATTAATACTAGTTGTGGGACGCTGGGTATTGCTTAACATTCTACAGAATGGCTAATCAGATGCCAGGTGCAATGGTTATCTGTGATCTTTCAGGATCTGTAAGAAAGAAAGATGAAATAGTCGCTGTAGGTGCATTAGAAAAAATATTATTTCGATTTGAGTTGCGACTAACAGCACGACTAACAGCACAACTTACAACACACTTAAGTGAGGAAATAAAAAAGTCTTTAGGTGATCGACGATCGAAATTTGAGACAGGTAGGGAAAAATCTTTTGATGATGTAAGTGAGTGTTTTGAAGGGACTGATAAGCATTATAAAATGTTAAAAGAGGAAACTGAGAGGTGTAAGAAGAACCCATTGTAGATACTGATATTGATAAGAGTCTAGTAATTGAAGAGGAAGTTGAAGTAGAAGTTAAGAATATGGATGTCCAATTGCTGGGATTAAGTAACAAAGTAGAGATAGTCGAGATGAATTTTCAGGAAGTAAGCAGAAAGTGTAGAACCACCCACATTCAAAATTTACTTGACCTAACCAATCAGATATCACCAATAATACCTGAAAAGATTGAGGTGGAACACTTCACAGATGAAGACGGTGTAAACCTGATCAGCTTTATAAAGGGGTTTGAAAGCTTTAGAAGTTTCAGTGCTTATGATTACCATGAAAAAGTAAACTGTGTGTGTCAACATTTAAAGTGTAGTGCCCAGATTTGGGGGAAAACGACAGGTACAAATTTGTAAAACTTTTGAGGAATTCAAATCAAGGGTTTTGAACTGGAAATATAGAAAAAAGGTTTTCTTTTTTGTAGAGGGATAAGCTATGCTTACTGCCTCATCCTGTGTACAAATTCAATCAGGATATTGAACCTAAAACTCAGAAAATGATGAATTAGTTTAAGGTGAATGAAAAGATTTAACACTAGTGCAGAACACAGGTGTGTACACATAATTATACTATCATATTGGAATTTACTATTTTTGTTAAGTTATAATTGGCATATTATTGTTATTCAGTGCCACAAAACACTTGTAGATAGTACTGATTGATGTTGCTGCCCACAATTCTTCAACTGTAATGATAGTAAAAGTTTATAATCACTAAGTGGAAGCTGTCATTTACCAATATTGACGATCTTGGTCAGATGTGCAGTCTTCGGCTGTTACCACAGCATACCATTACATAAAAGTTTATTGGCTATTAGGACTTTCTTTTAGGAAATATATAGTTTGTAAGTTATACTGGTTAATTTTCCAGAACCGAAATAACTTTATAAGTGTTCTGAAATCAGAGAAAAATGTTGGAAAACTTAATTGTACTCGGCGCCATTGGCGTAGCTTCTGCAGTTACACCTTATGTAATGGAACTGACGGATGAAGACTTCAACTTTAAAATAAAATAAAAATGATGTGTTGAGGTTAAATATAAAGTGTTGAGGAGCATTAGAATGAATATAATGAGTTGAGAAGAAATAAGGTGTTGCTATGATAGAATAAATTTGTTATGAATTAAGAAGTAAAATATCATATAGAGAGGGTACAGCAGGGCAGTCAAGACTCAGTTCCTGTGAATAAGGTCACGATCCAGGCATTGCCTTTAAATGATACTGAAAAGGTGCAGGATATGGTTCACACAGGCTTAGCTGAGGTCCAGGTAGAACCTTTAAATGACTCTGTTGTTACATCTCATAGCCTAGATATGAATATATTCAAGATGAAGTAAAGTGGAGAGAAGTTTTTACTTATGGGGAGAATATAATGTAATGTATTGAAGAAATAAAATAAAAATGAGGCTGTGATGGTGATGCTAGATTAGCAAGAAACAATGGCCTCCCAGTCGTATTAGTGAGGGTTGATTGTACTTGTCCAGGGTACCGAACATGTGATTTAAATAATGTTGCCGGTTATCCAACAGTAAAATTGTTCAATAAAGATCAGTCTTATGAAGAAAATAATGTACCAAGGGCAGTTAATGGAATTTTTAACTATTTGAATGGTATGCTTGGTAAACAGGCGGAGGCCATGATAGCTGAAGATGATTACAAAGATGATGTTACTAAATAACAGTCATTTACTATAGCAATCTAAGTATCATACTGGTGGGATGGACAATACTGTAGTGTAATATACTTATTGTAATTTTTTTTTTTTTTAAATTATTGTTAAGTGATAAGGACAGTAACTTGGTGTAACAGTGTTTGTTACAGACAATGTGCAGTTTCATCCAGTTGCTACTCATGGAAATCCAACTAAGAAATTACATCAAGCCATCAGTCCCCATTATATATATATATATATATATATATATTTGTTAGTCAATGTAAGCTCTCCTAACTTCAAAAAGGTAACATTTACCGAAAAGTTTACCATAATCATATACTTGTCTTGATGGCAAATGATATGGTAAACTTGGGGGGGTTGTAGCATAACAAAGCATAACAAATATACTTATATATCTTTGAAGTATGAGTTCCATGGCACAGGCCTGTCTATACTCTTTTAAAAAGTAGGGTTACCATAGCAACAAGACGGAGATAACTAGAAGATGGCCTAACACGACACTAAGGAGAGCCTGCAAAACAAGTCCGATTATGTATTTAAAGCTATGTATTTGAAGTAATAAATATTGATTTAAATTGTGCAGCATATAAAGGCTAACTGATTAATTATTTGCTTTAGCCGCACACAAGTACAATCACGACAAATAAATATAATCACATCGTAAAATGCAACACGGCACTTTTCAAATGAGAAACTGATCATAAGAAATGCAACATGTTGTGAAGCTGGTCTCCTGCCTCAATCTAATTAATATTGTAATGTCATTTACCCCTCTCTCTAAAATGTTTTTAGTAATATTATAGATACTGAAACTTTAATTAGTTTTTAGCTTTCTTAGTTTATTAACAATATACTCAACACTTACTTCCAATTTTTTTGATGTGTTCTTTTTTAATCATATGAAGAAGCTCCATGTCTGACTTTTCCCCTCCAATCCCTGAACATTTTCACCAATTTCTTCATTAACCCTTTCACTGTGGAAATAATATTAAGATACCCTAGTGTTGAACAACTTTTTCATTTACTTGTATTCAAAACATTATTTTATTGTTTGCAGTAACCTTGTTTTTAGTAAAAAACATTAATACAAGAAAAAAAAGTTCATGATGTCTAAAGAAGTCACCTGGCATGCTAACTTCGCTAATGCTGATGATGTCTGTTGAAATCACATATTATAGAATCTATACAAAAGCATGTACTGGCAAGTAGGATAAGTTTTTTACTATAGAAATGTATGCAACTGTAAATACAAAAACACCCTAAAAACACACAAAAGTGAGAAGAAAAGTGATATCAGTAACAATGGAAAGGAAGAACTGTCATGAGGGTGGCTTGCACTGTTCAGCCACTGTTTCTTTCAAATTGATAAAGGCTATACCCATAAATATATATATATATATATTGTATTTATGTATTATATCATGTTGCTGCAGCCCTCCTCCCTTCAACTTTGGTGAGTGATAAAAGTAAAATGAAAAATTTTCTTAGTTGAAATGTAATTTTTTTTCAGCATTCTACATCTTCATCATTGTCATCCACACAAGACCTATAAACTGATATTGACAGCACAGAATATATGGCTCTCCTGTAAATATTAAAATAATGATTTCAGTAAGACAAAAAGTGTAAGATTCCCACTTTTTTGTGAAACTCTGAAGAGCTAGTGTTGTGGGTCATGTTTGACCAAAAAAAAAAAAAAAAAAAAAAAAAAAAAAAAAAAAAAAAAAAAAAAAAAAAACTGTTTCCCTCCACCGTCCATTCTTTTAACATACCAAGAATACCGATGTGCCATGTTTATATGTACAGAGCTGAAGTACTACTGGAACCTCTAAACATGTGTTGCAACAGCACACTAATAACATCAAGTGCTGTTTCACATACTGTTGTTGCTGCCATATTGTAGGCTCTGGCACAGAAGTTCAGTCATATTATGAAACTGCACACTTATTATAAATAGGCTTGTTTAGACTGCAGTAAAGTGAACAGGTGGGTTATGTCTTCTTTCACTTTGAACTTAATGAATTCTGGCCCTTGCAAACAAGACTTGCAATGGATGAGTAAATATGTTATCATTCTGAGATAAAGTATCTGCATGACATATCTAAATGTTATCTGCAGTGAAAGTGTTAAACCAGTTACTTTGTATGTATGGTCATATCTAAATGCATTGATAATGCCTCTTTCTAAATTTGTCTTTAACTTCCCTCTTTGCTGCTATTAAATGTTTGTTTAGTTCTTTTCGAATATCTCCCTACTTCCTTGCTGCATCTTAACTCTGTTTGTTCTCCTGTTACAAACCTGTTTAGCCTTCCACCTCTGTAATATGATAAGTAAGTTCAATAATTTATCTTTTGGAATAAAGCTTTCTTCCCCAATCTTATCATCTCCTACAACTTTTACCACTTTGAGGCTACTGTGCTTTTGCTCTCATCTACATGCTGAGTCATACCCTGATATGATTTTACCTAACTTCACTTTTGGTCACTTCTTTACTAAACCCTCTAAGATCAATCAGAACAGATTCATAAGTACTTGTTCCTTCTGTAACATTTATTCCCAGGCTTTGTTAGGAACACATCCAATAAGTGCCAATATGGCAGCTACGAGTAGTAACGTTGATGGACCAGTCAGTGAATAAATAAAATTTTGTGGGAAGTTAAGTGTAAAATGTGTATAAATCTAGATGCAGAGTCAGATTTGTGTACATCGTGCAAGGTAAAAGTGAAAACTGCAAATGTTAGTGTTACACGAGCAAAGTCTAGACAAAACAGTGCAATGGCAGGTCCAACAGCTAATAACCGTGAAAATATTTGTAAATGTGATAAATTAAGACTTGAATTAGCAAAGAAAGAGGACATTATCAAATTGATCAAGGAGAAGATTGATCACATTTTAGAAGAAAATGACAGACTGAAGAATAGTGAAGTTGAAAACCCGGAAATGTAGACACATGTGAAAATAGTGACAAAACATTGTTTAGGCCTAGGCCTAAAATTGTGGTAATAACGGTTCCAATAAAAAAACACATTTAGTGTTCTTAAAGTTCATGATGATTATGAAGAAGCACCTGTTAAGAAAATCCAGATACAAGTGGAAAGCAATATGAAGCAGAAATCAAAAGCTGCTAAACCTGGAAAATTTATATATTTTTGGACAGCCACGGTCGGGGATTAGCATCATTGTTACTGCACTACAACAAGAATAGGAAAGTTTCTTCGATAATGAAACCAGGAGCTTAATTTTCAACAGTCACCAGTGGAATTTATTTATTTATCAATCTTGTTTCATGGATCCCTGCTGAGGAAGAGCCTCTGGGTTGTGAAACATATCATGTTTAATACACATACATACAACATGAGTCATAATCATAGTAAAAACAAGTATATGTTCCAAAGACAAATAAAGGGAATAACAATAAACATTAATTTTTACAACTGAATTTTGCAAAAGTCATATTGAATACAATTAATTAATTTGTTGAAATTCTTGAATGGAGTAGAAGGAGTTGCCAATAAGATAATCTCTCAGTTTTTCTTTAAATATATCTTTATTATCTGCAGACTGTTTTATACTCTTGGGAAGTTTATTTAACAGATGTATACCAGAATAATTAACTCCTCTTTGTACTAATGATAGAGATGTTTGTGTTGTGTGCAAGTTATTTCTGTTTCTTGTATTGAAATTGTGTACCTGTGAATTAGAATTAAACAGGTTAAAACAGTGTTTCCCAACCTTTTTTGGGTCATGTCCCACTTTTAATTTTTTTTTTTTGCCCCCATACCTAATTTTTAACTAAAAAATATTTTGCTATCATCAAACGAAACTATACCTAATAATTATTTACAGCACTGTTTTAAGAATTTGCTTTTTTGCTATATTTTGTACCTATATCTGGCATTGCATTTAAGTAAACCGAAGAGAAAGCGGTAAAGTCTTATCAAGTCAATTTCTAAATTGCCCCCCTGAAAAAAACAAATTTCCCCCCCTGTGGGGCGTGGGCCCCATGTTGTGAAACACTGGGTTAAAATGATCTATGACAAAACACATGAGAGAATATATATACTGAGAAGTCATTGTAAGAATATTGAGTTTTTTAAAAAGCTGACTGCAAGAAGTTCTTGGTTGTACCCTACACAACATCCTAATAGCTCTTTTCTGTGCCATGAAAACTTTTTTACTTTGTGAAGAGTTTCCCCAAAAAATTATGCCATATGACATCACTGAATGAAAATATGAGGAGTACACCTGTTTCGTTAATTCTAGATCTGCTGTTAGAGAAACTGTTTGTATTGCAAAGGTACCACTACTTAATTTTTTCAGTAGTGAAGTGATATGTTCATGCCAACAGAGTTTCTCATCTATTTTAATACCAAAGAATTTTATACTCTTTGTTTCTAATATTGTGTTATTTTTCTAGCTTACTTGTAAATCTTGCTGTGCATAATTTTTTGTTTTAAACCTAATAAAATGTTGTTTTTTTTAAATTTAATTTTAATCAATTTACCTTAAACCAATTTGCTACTTCACTAAGTACTTCACTTACATTAAATTCTAGATCGCTGTTTGGCGTTTTTCTCTCAGTCAGGTTAGTGTCATCTGCAAATAAAAGACTCTTAACTTTGTCAGATATGTTTCCTGGAAGATCATTGATGTACAACAAGAAGAGGAGGGGTCCTAGGACAGAACCTTGTTGAATTCTATGTTGTTTTTTTTTTTCTCCCAGTCTGATAAAGCATCTTTACATATTTTAGGGTCAAAATTGGAAACTTTTAGCATTCAATTTTCCATGTATGATCCTTTTTGGAACCCAAATTATGGTTTAGTCATGATATTATTTTGTTTAACATGTTTTATTACTCTATACTACATGAATTTTTCAAAAATCTTTGAGAATCCTGAAAGTAATGAAATGGGACAATAGCTATGTACACATGTTCCTTCTCCTTTTTTAAAAAACGGTTTTACAACTGCACATTTTAGTCTACTTGGAAACACGCCTTGCGTTAAAGATTCATTACAAACGTGGGCAAGTACATGACTGATACAATCTGAACATCTTTTCAGTAATTTGTTTGAAATGTTCTCATAGCTGGAAGAATTTTTAGGTTTTAATTGTTTCATGTGGTTATTTATTTCTGAGACTGTTACTGGTGGCAATTGCATTTCTACAAATTTATTTGGAAAAGCAGTCTGAAGAAGCCTTAGTGTACTATGTGGGGACTGCTTTTTCTATGCCTAATTTCTCTATGGCTGAAGTAAAATGTGTGTTAAATATTTCATAAATTTCCCCTACAGCACTATGAACAGATCCACTTTGTTCTATTTTTATGTTTTTAGAGTGATTTACAGATTTTTCCTGTTTCAGTTTTTATTATCTTCCATAAAATTTTCATCTTATTGCCTGAATTCTCTATTTTCTCTGATATATACCTGTTTTTGGCCTTTTATTACATTTCTTAGTATTTTAGAATAAAGTTTGTAATGAGCTTTCAGTGAATAGTTATCTGATTCTCTTACTTTTAAGTATAGGTCCCTTTTTGTTTCACAAGATACTCTAATACCCTTTGTTATCCATCCCTTTCCCAGTTCATTGTTTGGAGTATTGACAACTTTCCTTTTTTTGAAACTTCCTTCGAAAAGTGTTAGAAATATATTGAGAAAGGAATCAAATTATGCATGGTACACTTCTGAGCATTGTTCATTATTTAAGGAATCTATGAAATGTTTTATATTGTTTTCATTAATATTTTTTTCTATATACCCAATTTTTCTTTATCTGTTTAATAGTGTTTCTGGACTTGATACAGAACAGCTGGGCATCATGAGCTGAGATACCATTTATTACTGGAAGTAGGTTGTATTTACTGTACTGAAAAATATCCATAAAAAATTATCAATTGCTGTCCTGCTATAATTTTGTATTCTAGTAGGGAAATTTACAAGTGCCATTAAGTTAAAAGACAACATCAAGGCTTCCATATCTAGCCTCACATTGCTGTGATTGAGAAAGTCAATATTGAAATCTCCATATAAAACTATTTGTTTGTTATTATTGAAACATAGTAGCAAAGACTCTAACTGAGATAAAAACATTCTAACATTTCCTGAGGGGTCCCTGTAAATTGCTATTGCTACCGGAATTACTTTTACCATCTTGAGGTCAGCTGGAAATTCGTTATTCAGAATGCAGGTGTTAACAAGATTAGTTAAGGCTTCTTGGACAAATGTGGACCCCATCTTTAAGAAATATGAACTTAGTCAATATACATCTGTGTTCTTACTGCTTTTCATATTAGCCATTACTTCCCCCACATCTTCAGTTCTGATCAAATTAAAACTAAATTGACTCTGAGGTCTTGGTAACTTTCTTAGATAATTTTCAGAACTCACTAGATGCGGTTGTGATGCCACTTTATCTATTATATCATGAACTTTATCAATAAAGAATGAATTAAAATCAAATACTGATAAGTTACTATTAATACCCATTGAATCCCAATTCAGCTTTCGTTCTGGATTAGGAACTGTTAGAGCTGTCATTTCATTTATAAGCAACTGCTTGAACAATGTTGATAAAAAGAGTCCTATGGCTGCCAGACTGTATGACTTGTCAAAAACTTTTGATACTGTATCTCATAGTGTTCTGCTGGATAAGCTGAGGTATTATGGTTTTCAAGAAAATGCCGTACTGTTGATTCAGTCTTACTTGAGTGGTAGATATCAGAAAGTTGTGTTAAATAATTGTGAATCAGATTTCTTACCAGTGGATCATGGGATCCCTCAGGGTTCAATTCTAGGCCCTTTACTATTTATCATATATGTGAATGATTTACCTAAAAATATCTTGGATCCATGTGCTGATAGCTATCTCTTTGCTGATGATCTGAATGTAAGTTTTAGTGCCAATTCATCTGAAACAATGAAGTCAGCGATAAAAAATATTTCTGGAATTGTTGAGGACTGGTGTACTGATAATCTGCTGTGTCTAAATAGGGATAAAATACAGAATATAGAAATAAGTTATATTAAAGATGATATTAACCATATGAATGGTGTTAAGTATGTTAAGTTTCTTGGTTTCTCTATAGATTACTGTTTAAGTTGGAATAAGCATATACAAGCAACAGCTTCTAAATTGTGCCAACGGATCTATATGCTAAGAAGACTGAGGTCTAGGGTGACAAAGATATATTGAGAATGGTCTATTATGCTCAAATTCATAGTAATTTATCATATGGGGCAATACTGTGGGCACATCAGTCCTCTGCTCTAAGGTTATTCAGACTTCAGAAAAAAAGCAGTGAGAATTACAGGTAACCTTCCTTCATACAGTCCCTGTAAAAATATTTTTCTTCATTTTGGTATAATGACTCTACCAGCTATGTTTACCTTTCACTGCTTAATGTATATTAAGGAGAACTATGAGAAATATGAACTGTTAGGTGTGAGTCATACTTACAGTACTAGAAATAGAAATGACATAGGTTTCTTCAGGTGTTACACTCAAAGAGCTTTCTACTATGTATCCATCAAGCTTTTCAATTCCATACCAATAAAAATAAGATTACTTCCAAATAAAATGTTCAGGATTGTAATAAAAAAATTACTTGTTAATAACTGTTTATATAAAATTGAAGATTTTTATGAGGTAGCTACTAATATGATATAAATTTGGAATATTTATAATTCATTGATATATTAATTTTTATTGTCTTTGTAATGCTACAGATGTTCTCTGTAGTTTATACAATAAATATACAAATACAATATGCACAAAACATCTACATTGCAATTTCTGGAATTTTTAATCTCTTCTATGCATAAGGTAATGTCATCAGTTTTACTAAATGTTCCCCTTATATTTTGATGGAGAATAGTGGTCTGAACACTTTGATTCAATGAATTCAAATTGTTTACATTATTAGTACATACTGGTATGTCAGATTGAATGTCTAATTTCGATAAGTTTTGATCAGGAGAGACGTTAATTTCTTTTAGACAATAAAAGAAGGATGTGTATGAATGACCCCTGATGATTTTGTTGTGATTGCTGCTGGTGTGAATGATGTCTACTGAAATGAAGGAGATAATTTGATTAAAGGTTTGAAAGGAACATTACCATTCCTAACTCACACTAATTTAGTGTTTGTGAATATTCCACACAGACACGATTTAATGGAAAAATCATGTGTAAATTTAGAAAAAGATTCTGTTAATTTCAAAATTGTGAAATTATGTAAAGATTTCCAAAATGTCCTCAAAGTAGACATAAGAAATTTAAACAGGTATTTGTATACATGACATGGCCTACACTTAAATTCGCTAGGTAAAGATTATGTAAGTTCCGAAATCACAAAAAATGTAATTTTGAAATTTAGTAAAAAAATAGAATCAATGCCACTACATTGGCATCTGGATGATCAGGAATTAAGAAGTCAGAACCAGGGAAACTTGTAAAAGAAGCCAGACCTTTGTCAAAGGTTTGGAAAAAGCATGAGAGTTCTGTACAAAAAGACAAGTGTCATAATAGTACCAGTGACATAAAAGAAAATGATGCACCAACACATAATGGAAATAAACCAAATATCTATCATCAGAATGTTCAGTCCATTTCAAACAAAACTGATTTATTAGAGATAATAGTTAATAATCAAATCAGAGAAATTTCAGTTTTGTTTATTACAGAGCTCTGGCTTAAGAATGATCAGATTCAATATGTTCATATTTAAAATTATGTCTTTGCTAATAATTATTGTAAATCTTATAACCAAAAAGGGGGTGTACGCATTTTTCATAGAAACAATATAGAAAATGAACCTTTATTACATAATAATCATTTGACTTCAGAAAAGAATTTTGAATTCACAGCAGTTAAACTACCAAAATTTAAAAAGATATTAGTTTGTGTGTACAGATCTCTGGATGGAAATTTTGCCTTATTCATACAAAGATTAGAATCACTTTTAAACAATATTAGCAAGCAAAATTTTGATTTAATAATATGTGGGGATTTCAATGTGGTCTATCTAAAAACCATCAAAAATAGAGACTTGTTAACACAACTCCTTAATTCATATAATTTACATCACATAGTAAATAATCCAAAAAGAGTCACAGAATTACGTGAGACAACCCTTGAAAAAATTTTTATAAACAAAGTTTCTTAGTCAAAGTATACAACCCAGATTTCAGTGATCATTTGGCTCAGATACTAACTATATATGTAAAAGAAAGAAATATATACAATATATCACAAAGAAAGTAAAAACCATATCATTTAGTGAAGAAAATGTTACAAACTACAATTATTTATTAAGTAAGGAATCATGGGCAGATATTTTTCAATTAGAAGATTTAGATGAGAAAATCAATATGTTTAATAAGCTATTAAAATATTATTTTGATATAATATTTCCTCTAAAAATAAAAATAATAAAAATTGGTGTATCTCATAACACCTGGATAACAGAAGGAATAAAAAAAATCATGTCAAAAAAAGGGACTGCTTCACAAAGTATTCAAACAGAACCACACTACACCTGAATTTGAGACCTACTATAATAAATACTCAGCTATATTAAACAAAGTTATAAAAGAGGCCAAAAAATTGAAAAGGATATATTTATTTATAACTCCACTAATAAAAGCAAAGTTATGTGGGATGTAATAAGAAAGGAAACAGGTAAAACTAAAAAATTTGACTAAAATATTTCATTAAAATGTAGTAATGATGTAATTAGTGACCCAACTGTGGTAACAAATATTTTGAATGGTTATTTTATGTGTATTCCTGAAGAAGTATTTGAAAGATTTAAATAAATTAAAAAATATGGGATAGTGAAATAAGAACATGTGGTGGATCACTTTTTATTGATGATGTCTAAGAGGAAGAAATTGCCATTGCCTTAAAAAAAGTAAAGAATAAATTCTGTGCAGTAATTACTGGAATTCATCATACAATCCTAAAGAAATGTGCTAGATACATAATTCGACAACTAACACATTTATGTAATATTTCATTACAATCTGGTACTTTCCCAGAAATACTAAAAATAACAAAAGTTATTCCGATACATGAGAAGGGAGAAACAGATAAACAAGGTAACTATCGGCCTATTATCATCCCATCTTCTATCTCAAAAAATACTAGAGAAAATTATGTATATAAAGTTAATAAGCTTAATTAACAAGAATAATATATTATCTGATTCACAACATGGATTTAGAACAGCGAAATCAACCCATACAGTTATTTATGCTTGCATTAACAGTATATTAAAAATAATTGATTAAAAAAAGCTAACCGGCATATTTCTGGATTTGTCTAAAGCTTTTCAACTGGTAGATCATAAAATCCTCTTGTCCAAGCTTTGTCATTATGGTTTCAGGGGTATAGTATACAAATGGTTCAAGTCATACCTTGATGGAAGGAAACAGGTTGTCATCTTAAATTGTAAGAACACAGAAAGTGAAATAATTATGTATCAGACATTAGAAGTATTAAACATGGTATTCCACAGGGTTTGGTTATTGGCCTTTCCTGTTTCTTTTGTATATCAATGACATTAATGAAAAAAAATGTTGAGTCACATGATAATATTCTCTTTGCAGATGACACAACACCTGTAATGAAAGGTGAAACTAAAGAAGTTCTTCAGCAAAGCATTAATAAAACCACTAAACAGCTATTTGAATGGTCCAGAAACAACAATTTAATAATAAATTAAGAAAAAAAAAACCATTGCTATAAATTTCCATGCTGCTCAAAACAGGAACTCTGCCAACCCAAATATTATTTTGAACAATCAGACTTTAGCAAACAGATTAGACTCAAAATTTCTAGGTTTATAAAATGGGAGTGCTGCAGGGTTGCATATTTGGGCCATTGCTGTTCATTATGGTAATGAATAATTATGTTGATTGTTTACTATCTGAAATTAGATTATTTGCAGTTGACATAATGCTATATAAAAGGATCAAAATGGTAGAGGACTGTAAACAGCTGCAGCGTGATCTCGACAGGATATCTAGTTGTGTTGGCAAAAATGGAATGAAGATAAATGCAAAGAAGAGTCAGCTTATTAGCTACACAAATAAAAAAAACAAAAGGTTTATTATGATTATAAGGGGGTGGGGGGAAAGAATTGCTTGCTAAAGACCTGAAAATGTAAATATCTTTGATAACTAGCTTAACCGGGTAGGCCACATTGGACAGGTAGTAGGAAAAGACCTCAAAATTCTGGATTTGTTGGAGAGAATGATGAGGGGATGTTCAAGGGAAGTAAAGGAATTGGGTTACAAAACTTTGGTCATACCATTGCTCGAATATGGGAGTGTAGTATGGGACTCAAATTTTGAGTATCAACTACAGGAGTTGAAGAGCGTGCTAAAATGGGCTGCTAGATTTGTTTCTGGAAATTATCGCCTAATGGAATCAGTAACGGATATGATAGAAGAGCTGGAATGGGATTAATTGCAAGACAGGAGGAAGGTGGAGACGGTCTTTGTAAGACACAAGCTTGCAGTGGGGTGAGTGCATAACTTGAATCTCAACTGTGATCGTGCATTCCTAAGGTGTTACAGTTCTGACTTAGCTATTAACACAGTCGCCACCGTAGTTTTAACCCAGAAACTATGGAAAGGTGAAAGTTCAATGATGATTAGTCAGTTCTGGTATGATGAATATATTCTTTAAAAATTTTACAAAGTCAGAAAACTGTACAGGCAATCAGACAACTTCTCCAAAACTATTTCACAGATTCGACCGACTATTCGAGCACGACCAAACACCACACTCCCACTATCTCTTAACTACATGAGTTCCTCAAAACAAACTTCCACTCATGATGACAAAAATTCAACCGATACAACATAACTTAGCAGTTTGCCACGCCACGAGCTCAGAGCTGGCCACCTTACTACAAGATGCTTCAATACCGACTGAATGCTGCTTCTTGAATGGGGCGAGGGAAGGTTCTGGAGGGGGTATTTATAGGATCGTCGCTTCTTGGACCATGAGAACTTCCTTATCTTGATTTACCCTTGGACTTTATCCAATAACTGATCAGTTTCAGACAAATGTTACAAAATCTAATTTGATCATGACAATAAAAATCATCCTAGCTCTCTGAAATTTTGGTAGTTGCTAGATATTGTTACAAACGTCAAATTAAGTTATTATAAAAAAAATTGTAACTTTAATAGTTTCGCCAGAAAAGAGTCATAAAGATGTGATTGCCATAACTTTTGAAATATTGCTCCTATTGAGCTGAAACAAATTTAATTGTACTCTCCTATTACTCATCTATTATCTGATATAAAATAAAGAATTTTACCTAAATTTGAAAGTGGTATAAAAATCGAAAACAAAATTTTGATGACTTGAAATATTCAAAGTATCGACTTGATAATAACTCCAAACAAATTTCCCTATTGAAAAACGGTTACTGTAAAAATTTGAAATCTCTAAGTCCATTCCCTGATTTATTACGAATTTTCTAAATATCACTCCTCCAGAATAACAAACGATCACATCATCTCGTCCAAGCATTTTTCTCGCACCAGAACCCATTTTATTTAATTACAATCAAATGCTTTAATATTTTGAAATAAAACTTTTCCAGAAATCTTTATATTTAAATAAACTTTACTCTGAATATAATTTCTTTTCATGAATTCCTGAATAAGACTGAAATATCTAAATTTCCCATTAATCACATGTCTTGCTATACCACATTATATCCAAAAACAATAATTAAAATGCATGAAACTTTCTAAAATTTTAATATGCTGTTTAAACCGAAATTACACTACTTTCTATCTATCTTTTGATTTCTTAACTGTTTTCTAATAACTGAATACTTTGATTTTAGAATGAAAAATTACGTGATAAAATTCTAAACTGGCAAATCACTATTAACATATTCAGACTAAGTAAGATCTTTTAACAACAAAATTAATCATCTTCTGGCTATCTATTTACCTAAACATCTTTTTAACTAAAGAATTATATTGATTTAGCGAATTTATATGAAAGTCAAATACTATATATTCAAATCTAAGGTTAAGTTTCTTAACAGCTGTTTAAATGAATTTAACTATTGAATTTACTGTTCATATTTGAATAAATGCTTATATTGGACATATTACTGGGAAATATTATCAAAATTGACTATAAAAATGGCTTTAAAAGGGTGGTACCAAATACTTCAACTGAACTTGCTATCTTAGCAACTAATTTCGCTAGGCAAAATTCTAAGATGTGTTACATCTTGTGAGTGTACAAGGCGTATACTGGTGATGAGGCATGGAAAGATATTGGTGTAGGTATGAAAAGTAGTGCATGGAAGGGAAAAGATGACCATGGCCACAAACTGGCACTGGATTTCAGGCACAAGGATATGTGAAGATTATCTTTTTTAGGTAATGGTATCAGGGATAGGAATAAGTTACCAAGGGAAATAATTAATAATTTAAACGTTGAAAGAATTCAAAGTTAAAATTTGTAGAGGGGAAATGTAGGTGTGTGTAGGAAAGGAGAAAGGTGGGTGTTTAGGGAAATTGCCACCGGTGCGTGCATTCCATTTCAATTTAATTTAATTCAATCTGATCTTAAATGGAATAGACATATTGAATATATGAACTCTAAATTAAATCAGATCTGTTATGCATTACATATCTTAAAATTAACCACTAGTAAACAAACTATGAAAAATGCATACTTTGCCCATTTTAATTCACATTTAAGGTATGGAATTATATTTTGGGGTTTATCATCAGATGCACTAAGTACTTTCAAAATTCAGAAGAGAGAAATAAGAATAATGATAAATCACAAAAATGGGAATCTTGTAGACCCTTATTTAAATATATGAATATTCTCCCCACTACCAAGCATTTACAACTTTGAAACCATTATGGTTTTCTTTTAGAAATAATGTCATAGGTAAAGATGCAGCTCTTAAAACAAATAATGAGATACATACTAGGAAATAATCAGATTTGTATATTATGTATACAAAAACAAAAATGTATCAAAATGGAACATTTCACATAGGGATTAAGCTTTTCAATTAATTACCGCATAATGTAAAAGCAACATCAGAAAGGGAAAATTTTGAGAAATTGTTGATGTCATATCTTCAATACCACTCCTTTTGCTCTGTAGTAGAATATTTGTATTATATGGAATAATTTAATATAAATAATGTAATGTAAATATTAATAAATCATATTTTATAATAGACATGTCTGATATTATTATGTATAAGGTACATGTATATGATTTAAGGGACAAATAAAATACTACTACTACTACTACTACAACATTATTGACCACCTTGTGTTCTACTCAATCAGTTATGTAAAAACTGGATAGCAGGTTAGCATATCATTGTTCACTTTCGTGGTTAGATATACAATGGCAGACATTAAAAATGTAACTAACAGACAGACTTCTAAAAAATGAAAGAAATTTTCCAAGTATTCTTCTATGATGAGTATTAAATGATTAAATATTAAAAGTATTACATGTAATAGTATGAGCACTATGGGGCTATTTATTATGCAACAGTGCTATGGTTTTTTAGGATATAAGTGGTGAACAGTGTGGTGTAACATGACACTTTTTTGTTCTCAAGTTCTTGTTGACCAAGTATGCCAAGGTGAAGAGTGATGACCCACTAAACCCAAAGGTCTAACTGTGAGAGGGGTCAGAGAATTAGAGTGAGTGAAATCTCCCAAAGGATTGGCTATCGTGCTATGTCAGTATACAGACTTGTCACACAGTGCATGAAAGAAGGCTCTAGAACTCCTAGAGCAGGAACAGGCCTGTACAGAAGGACAAGAGCACGTAAAGACTGCCAAACTGTGTGGGTGGTCATTGCTGGCAGGCCAGATCCAAGCAGTGAATATAGAGTACCCCCCCCCCCCCCAACCAGATGACTGTAAACCAATTTTTAGAATCGGGTCACAGTCTCTGCCCCTATGCAATGTGTCATTACTGTGATTTCATTGCCAACATCGTGTAATGCAATATGCCATTGGAAAAATGAATAGCTTTCATTTGTGGTTAGAGAAGAGTCTCAAATTCTGTCTGTGGTAAAGTGATAATCATCAACATGTAAACAGGCATAGAAATGGCTTACCCTGCTGTGATTTCAGAATGTCACAAAGGTCCAGCCATTGGTGTTGTGGTTTTGGAGCAATCAGTTTTGACAGCAAGACTGAGTTGGTTCTTGTTGAAGGTGGAATGACAGTCCGCCACTATGAACTAATGACTTCTAATCGTGTAAATTGTTTTCGTTGTCTTTTAATGCCATGTTGCGCCATCCAAAAAACATGGTGAATGAATTTTAAAACTGCTTTACCATCTTTAATAAAACTTGCAACCCCTAGCTAAAAATGATTGTCTTCATCAGCACTACCAATGAAAATTAATCTGACGATTTTTATCCACTTCAGAATTAAGCCTTTTAGTTTCAACAGTTTCTTACAACATTGGTTTAATTTTATTTTGGAAAATCAATTATTATTAAGATTATGTTTATATTATGAATTTTAAATGTTACAAGCTTTAAATTAACTCCATTTTTATTTGTCTCAGAAAGTCTCTTCATTCGTCACAATTTACTATGCTGCTATGTCATTACATAATAAATGAGATATGGGCTTGGGATATTCATATTCAGTTATGTGTTATTGACTGTTGGGCCCACAGATTCTACCGTGTCCAGGAATTATAACATGGTTCACGTTAAAGTTAATTCTGGTTTTATTTACACATCACATACAAATTTCCCATCACCACCACTAGTTAGATTATTTTAGTTGGACCATGGATAAGGCTTATTGTACTTCTTCTCTTACAGTTCCGGATTCTGAACACACTTTGGTCTAACAACATTATACACACTGTTCAGACCATTAATTCCTACTGACTTTCAGTTCTCCAGGAAACATTTGTCTAAAATACTGAAAGGACAGCATTAAATTGCTTTCTGTCCACTTGATACTTAATAAAATGGAAGCATGGCTCATCTTTCTATTACATACACCACAGTTTAACTTTGCCTCCATCTCTCATAACTGCCAGATTCAGACTACTTACAACAATCACTTTACTATGTTGCGGTTTCTTGGGTCGTCCACCCACATCAGCTACCAGAATGTTTTACTTTCAATCTCGCTCACTGAAATATAATGTGCATAGTTTAAACTCTAACCGCAAGTTCCTTCTAAAGATACAGATTCTCTTGACCAGCTGCCACTCAGTTTCCAACTGAGAACATTTAAAGACTACTGAATGAATAAACAGTTATTTCACAAAACTAATTTTAATTCACTGCCTTCAATTTTCTCCAACACCACCAATGTTGTAAACTTATCGGACTTCTATCACTCCAAAGTTGCAGATCCAGTTAAAGTAGAACGGCTGTTTGTACATCTTTTACTCACATTGTGAGATCCCACTCACAAAATCATTGTAATAAAAAATAATTGTAAATAAAATAGTTTAAATAGACTTCACAGCATGAGTAGTTTGTGTAGACATTTGGGGTAATTTTAAGTTTTTTTAGAATTTAGTTTGTTGTAGTTGGTACTACTGTGATTGTGTATGGAGAGAGAGTGAAGATGGCAATATGGCGAGAGAGTACTAGGAGAGAGCTTGTATAGATAGAAGTGTGTGTTGGCAGTATTTTGTAGCAGCGAACGTTTGAAGTATAGAATAAAGTTTCTCAAATGAATGAGTGGAGTAATTGAATTATTTGACTATAATATCCGTTGCGCTAACATGTATATCTTGTAAAGTGGTTTGTTGAATAGTAGTAATAAATCGCTAAGTGATATCACTACCGCCAAAACCAACAGTAGGGCCATATGTTGCGAGGAGCGGGATATCTACTTACTGCTGGTTAATGTAAAAATTAGCAGTGGGGCTTAGCAAATTGGAGACCCTTAAGCCAGGATTAGGCAATGTATCGCATTGGTTACGAGCTGGAATAATTTCATCGGAAGCAGACGACGCGAGGAAAACATCGGCGACTGGTAGCAGGTATTTTCAAGAAAGAAGAAATAACGGCGCAGATGTGGCAAGTACAAAAGACAATTTAATTTTCTTGGAAGAATTTCAGCGTAATCAAAGTAGCAGTAATTACAGAAAAGACTGACGGAAATTAACGTTGTAACTTTTGCGGAACAATTTTGTTGCTTGATTGGAAAAAGAAGTGGTGTAAATATCAGCAATTGAACGGTTGAATTAAGTAGAACTATTTGAAAACAAGCATAAAGTAACGGAGTACTGTTTGTAAGAATTGAAAGTTTAAAATTTGTAAAATTGTCGTAAGAATAATTTTGGTCCGTAAAAAACTGTTTAAGCTAAATTTACATGCTGTGAAAGTCTTAGTTAAAGTAATAAAGAAAATAATTAAATACAGGGGGGAAGATTTTTTTTTAGTAGACGAATATAAAGCAACTTATGTATATGCATGTATGTCAGTCATTCTAACTTTCGATGTAATAACATGTTGTGTATATTTTGTGTTGCAAAATTTATTTTTTTACAGGGGTGCAGCTGTTTTTTGGTACAGTAAGTAAGTCTGAAAAGGGTTTCTGTACCCGTTTGAAGTCTAGCTGCGTTGTAATACGGCGTTGTAAAATTGTGAAGTGATTTTGTATGTGTAATATTGTCTTGTGATTTGGCGGAATAATTTTTGTAGCAGACTTAGCCCGTGGTACTGTGTTTGATTAAAATTTGTAATTAACATGGCAGCAATTAGTGAAAAATTAGTCAACCGCGATGCTGAATTAAATATTAAAGAGGGGGATAATTAATAATAATGCTAATGTCAACAATGAAGATTCTGGTTTCGGTGAGCGCTCGATTGTAAGGGAGGGAAATGGAATTAGCGTATGTAGTGTAGCAGAAGTTAGTAGCGTTGATATCTCTGACCGCGTGGGGGGGAAGCGGATTTGAGTCGTTGACCAGTGGTGACTATTAGTGTTGATATTAAAAGTAGCTATATCGGTGGACCATGAGTCAGAGAATTTCATGACAAATGTTACGTCTACACCAGTAACCGGTCGATCAAGTTAAAATACGAGAAAAAGAGGAGGGTAGTGAATAATTGATACTCAAAAACAGAAAGGTGGCGAAATGTTAATGCTGATTTCTTTAATGGAGCGTATGGAAAGAAAATTGAATTAAAGCAGAAAATATGGAAAGAAAAATGAATTAACAGCAGAAAATATGGAAAGAAAAATTGAATTAACATGCAGAAAATATGGAAAGAAAAATTGAATTAAGTCAGAGAACAGCAGAAAAAATGGAAGAAAAAATTACAGACGAAGTGCGAATGATAAAGCAGGATATGTTGTTGAAAATGGATGAGTGTATTCGGCAATCAGAAGACAGGTGTGACAAGAAGATAGAAAATATGAGGCAAAAATTAAAAGAGGAAGTGGACACAAGAATGGAAAAGGAAATAACGATGGTGTATGATTATGTGGAAAAGCTTGGGGAGACTACTAAAAAGAATGTAGAATGTTTAGTGCAACAGAAAGTTGAGGAGGAAGTGAAGAAAAGTAGCAATATAATACAAGAAGAGCAAATGGCCATGCGGGAAGAAAATAAAATAATCTATGAAAATCAGAGGGAATGTGCTAAAGGGATTGAAGAGTTGAAAGAGAAGGCGGAAACTAACTCCAAAAGGATTTCTCGATTAGGAGAGAGACTAATGGTTATGGACAAGGAGGCAAAAGGAGTGACATGCAAGGTGGCGGAAGTAGCTAACCAGGTCGACTTAGTTAAAGAAGATGTGAGAGAAGAGATATTACAATTAACTCAAAGAGTCAAGGAAGCAGAACGGCGA